>JAZKJV010001375.1:0-280802 GCA_037367405.1 Ottelia alismoides
TGAACGCAAGAACTAGGAGCCACTTTTTATAGAAAAGAACTGCAAACCCTTACATCTTGGGTGAGACAAGATCCCAAGGTCTCTGCCCTAAGACCTGCCACTGTCATCTAAAATTGATATGTATTAGAACTTCAAATCAAGCATCACTTTGTGAAGAACTCGAGGAACAACCTAATCTCCACGAGCCCAAAGCTTGAGCAGAAAAGAAGAGGAGTAAGATGTTATCTTTGTTCTGCTATTCAATCTAATTATCCTTGTGTGCTAAAAGTCAATGTCAGTTTGGGACTAGAATGTATGGAAACTAACATGACGAGCACAAGTGACAAAATTGCACAAAATCAATGGTAATTGATATTCCACGCAAAAGTCATGAGGGGCATATGTGATAAAAACCATAATTAAAAACATTAACAGATAAAATCAAATAAAAATAAAACATATACTTATACTTTTATTATATTGGTATAACCAAAACAATCTAAAAATAAGACAAAATTTATAAAACAAAAAAGCTTAAAATTCTTATAAAATAACTAAAAATAATAAACCTTGAAGTTAATTCCGTTATAATATTACACTTAGTTTCCATTTATTTTCATTTCGACACTCCTATACTTATTACTAGCCACATAAATAATTTTAGGAATATAAATAAAATAATTTTTTGCATGATTTCGCTTTGATCATTCAGTGATTTTTCTCTTCTTCTAAAGAAGCGATCGAGGTGACTCACCATCAATCATGGTATGGTTAGGTAATATTTTCTTATAATTGTGCCCCTACAATTTTAGTAGAGAGGGTGTTCCTTCGGAGAAGAAAAAGGGGTCATCGTCTTCACAGTCCCGAGCCCCCCCTTCCCCATGATATAGCCCTCCTGCCTACTTTTGTAGCCCCCTTTGGCCATCCGCTACTCGCCCACCTCTCGTCAATGTCAAAGAATGCATGCAGAAGCGGTAGTGCGGAGGCCGCTCCTCCTCTCACCACATTTACCAGCATATCTCAACCTATTCTGAGGAGACGGTGGGTCGAGGGATGGGTCTCAAGGCGAAGGGGAAAGTAGGGGGCAAATGAGGTGGGGGAGCTACAAGCTCAAGGTGATAGGGTGCATCATGTTTTTTTTGGTGGGGGGGGAGGTGTGTTCAGGGAGATGGGGTTCTATATAGGGGCACTACATAGTGGCAAGAGGAGGGCTTGAGGTGGAGGAGTTAGGGGGATGAGGTGATGGGTCCAAGGAGGAGGAGGGTGATGTAGGAGGAGACTAAAAATTATACTTGCACCTCTTTTTTTTCAATTACGCTTATGCCCATAAGCTAATGTCCGTTTGGGAGAAGAATGACAATTCTTCTCCCAAAAGTCAATGTAGATGAATAGCAACTAACTCAAAAGACATAACTATTATTGGCCTAAGAAGGTAGTGGATCAAGTGATGTTACAAAAAAATAGAGGCATACTTGCATAAATTCGAAGCATTAAAGGGTCACAAATGTAAAAATCCTCTTCTTATATATATATATATATATATATATATATATATATATATATGGTTAAATGAGGCTACACCTTGAGTGTAGTCAATTGGTTACTCCCACTTTCATTTTCCCTCTATTTTTTATTTTTTTAGAAATAAAAAATATATATATTCATCACTATATCCCACTAACACGCCATTCCAATTTCGTCAGAAACAGAGACTCCTATACCCTCCATCTGAAGGGGGCCAATTCCAGCAATTCTAAGACCGTTAAAATTTAACAGTCTTGATAGAGGGGATAGAAGCTTCGAATTAAGTCGAATTTTGAATGACACCATGGTGACATATTGTGATCTAAATTCCAATAGATTTCATTTCGAAAAAATAATAAAAATATAGGTTAAAAGGGGTGGGAGCATGTAAGTTGGCTACACCCTGGGAGCATACTCAAAGTCGAGCACCAACATAGCTGCCCACATTCTTTAGGGGCGTTCTACTCCTCTTCCCTCTCCTTCCACATACGGCTATTCTCCCTACGCATCTCTCTCAACTTTTATTCTACCTTATTTCACCACATATTTCACTCTTATTCCTATCATTATTCCACCTTACTTATTCTTATTCCACCTTATTCCTATCCTTTCAACTCAACAGGAAATAGTGTCCTATTCCAGCTTATTTCTCACTCCTAAACCGAACGCATCGTAATAATTTTGTTGGTAACAACTCCTACATCGACTTGAATATCCTATAAGTCTTTAACAATTAAAAAAACCAAGGAATAATCTTCGATATTTGGCTAACCACAAATAAAGTAACTACATCAAAATTTCTAGTACGTTTTGGCTGAGGGTAAGGATTAATAAAATAGCAAAAGATATACGTCCTTCTTTTCTTGATTTGATGAATTCGAAATGGTTAAATAATACGTAGATAAATAGACGAATGATGTGATCACTTATATGAAATAGTTTGCCCGAAAAAGTCCATTTATTTTAGAATATGTGCACGGTGTTCCACAACCAATTAAGAAATAACAACGTAGGCAAAAAGACAATAAATAATGCGAATATTCGTTGTCGTCTTCCAATTTTCAATATAAAATGATTAATATGATTCACTATAACAATTTTTCTTCTACTAATTCGCAACGAATCAATGTCATGTCATATTCGTTGATCCAGTTTCAACGACGAGTATTCATTGATTTTTTTTAATAAAATTTGGCAGCATACCACAGTAAAATTGAATTATAATTGGGTTTAAAAAATGAATTATAAGGATGTTTTTTTTCAAAATCTATCACTAAATGAGCCGTTGTTAAATATATATAACGATGATGTTATTTGTCGTAAAATTATATTTTATACTTGAAATTAACAAAAACTATAATATTTGTTGCTATATCATTAAGGACGATTTATATAGCAATATTTATCCGTTGTTAATTCAAAATTTAAATTATTGTTACTAAAAATTTTTATTCAAAATTTAGCAACACTTAATTAAATTTTAAAAAAATAACTACGGATAAGTGTCGTTATATGGATCGTCACCAATGATATAGTGATGTACATTATATTCGTCACTAATTTCAAATATAAAAAGTACTGTAACAATGAATAATATTATAAACATATATTTAATAATGGCTGATTTAATGACGGATTTAAAAAAAACTTTATTATAGCCAATTTTGTTAACAGTCATTATTACTTTAGCAATGTTCAGAAGGGTTAGCATAGGATAACTAATTTATATGACAATAAAGAAACAAATACGATATTGATGCTTAAAGAATCACGAAACGAATAATATTCGTTGAACATTGAAAGTACGACAACAAATATTAAATTATAACGAATAATATTCGTTGAACATTGAAAGTACGACAACAAGTATTAAATTATTCATTTTCCAATGCCAATGTGTTGAAATGACTCAACATTTTGTGACATGTCGATAATGATTGACTTGTTTGTTTCCTTTCTCCATAGACACGTTTGAGAGCATAGAATAATTCGAAGGGTGTATATGTTTGCTATTTATAGAGATTTTATCCAATAACGCATGTGCTTATTAGAGCTGTGATAGACACATACTGTCAATTATAAGATTTTGATTTAGTGGATACGATTTAAAAAATAGTTTCTCGTACTGATTGTTAATCGTAGGATGTTAATGATTCCTTATTTATAGGATAACGGGGAAGTAAACCTAATAACACATGCAATGTACTGATCATTTCAAATTTGATCCTTCTTGTTGTTATGTTAGTAACAATCCACAGAATGATCGGTATATTATGCACATATTTTAGTAGTATTATACAACCAGTTACTATTGTTACAATCATTATTACATTCTTTACTAATAGTTACAAACATCAATACAAATGTTACATACTCCTATTTTTTCCATTCTATTTATTATTATTATTTGATGATTTACTAATGCTTCATTGTTACTTACTTCTTACATAAAGACAATTATTGCAACAATACTATTGTTTCTTTTATTATACGTTACACCCATTTTCGTTACTAACTTTTGTGCTCAATATTAATTTTGTTTGTTTTTTAATTAATATATAACAAAATTCAAACTCTAAATACGCATACTTAGGCGTATACAATGGTATGAGATGGGTAATCTCAACGACTCATTTTATTTCGAGACTTGCGTATTATGTAGATGTTGAATTCGTCTCTTTGCCAGCTTCACGTATTACAGAGATGTGGAACATAGACTGCGGATCGGCTGATGGCTTCCGTGACAATACATACAACCTGACATGGGCCGGAGACGGGGACTACGTCAAGGCCGGAGTGAGCCGCGAGATTGCCGACACCACCGGTGTTGCGACGAGGCTCACCACCCTCAGGGCATTCCCCAAGAACAAGAAGAACTGTTACACCGTACCCGTTGGTGCCAATACAAAGATAATGGTGCGTGTGGGCTTTTACTACGGCAACTACGATGGCCTGGAAAAGCCACCGTCCTTCGAGCTGCTGTTGGATGACAACGACTGGATAAGGGTTGATACCAAGATGGACAGTTCTCAGAACTACTTCGTAATCTATTCGGCGGCGAGGGAGTCGACGAACATCTGCGTGGGAGGCTATACGATGATCAGGATCCGTTTGTGTCATCGATACAAGTCATTGCATACGAACCTGAGATGTATTCCAAGGTCAACTCGAGCTTTGCCCTGTACCATCCAGTTGCGTACGCACTTGGTGCCAACAGCTTCTTCAGGTAAAAGATTTTCCACGCTTTTCAACCATAATTTTATTTTGTGATAGTTAATCATGTTTGCCATGTCCTCGATTAATCATTGGCTTTGGAAATTCGATTACCCACAGCTTTTAGTCATGAGAAAATCATTAAACGATTTTATTTTCTATTTGGATTTTTACCCGAAAATTCCTATAATCTTTTCTAATTACCTCCTCGAATTTCGAAACAACGTATATATTTCCTCCCCGACCCTCCAAACTTGATCCGTCTTACCCCACCGACCATACCGCCAATTTTAGTTTTATTTGAGTCAATTGCTTGAGTTAGTCTTGAGTTAATATAATCAATGGAAATCCAACGGCCTCGAAAATCGTCAGATTTTAGAGGGGATCCTCTTCTCCTCCCTATCGGCCCCTCTCTCTGTCGATGAAGCTCCTGATCTGCGCCACCATCTCGTCGGCCCTCCTCTGCGCCACTCTCGTCCCTTCGACCACTTGGAACACGTGGTCCACGTCTCCATGTACTACCTCCTCCACCTTCTTCCCTGCCGCCCTCAACTTCCTGCACAGCTCCGCCGCTCTATCCCTCAATATGTCCATCTCTGCCACGCATACCATCACTATCTCCACCCTCACCCCTCCACCACCGGGTTGCACCACTCGTGGTCCCTGCTTACGGGGCTGAATCAGTACGAGATGCATTGATGTTTGATCTCTGAATGTTCACGTTCGGATTCATCCATCAGATGGTGATATATCAAATGGGAATGGTGGATCATCACCAGAGCAATGGAAGATCGAGGTGAAGGACCGGATGCTCGCACCTTCGTCGATCCCCCACGCAAGTCAACAACCCACCATCTTCTCCGTCTCCAAGATCATCCCGAGCATAGACCCTCCAGCCTACACTCCGCAGCTCGTATCGCCCCTACCACCACAACATCATCCCCGAGAATGAGATCACCACCTCCCTCCGATACTACAAACGCCAAACATCAGAACCTAAATGCTCGGAGATCACCATTTGTAGAGATGAAGGGCTGAATCAGTACGAGCCCTCTAATGCCTCTCGAGTTTGGTAATCCAGATCTCGACATCACATGGAAGGCGATGTTGGCGTCGGTGCTATCGTCAGCGAGGAAGAGATTGGTAAGGTCATAGTTGGAGGACCACCAGAAGAGGGCGAGGGAGGAAGGGGAGACGAGCCATAAGAGGGCCTTGAGACTGTCGTCGTAGGCAGCAGAGAGGAGGTGCTCGGGGGCTAGGCAATAGGCGAGGGAGCATATGGTGCAGTTGGCTCGGGAGGGGGTGCAGGTCAGCTGCAGCATGGAGGTGGAGTAGGCCGGCGGCGTGGGGGAGGTCGGCGACAATGCAGGGAAGGACTGGAAGGATGAGGGTGTCACGGGGGAGGTCAGAGACGGCACGGAGGAAGTGGATGGGAAGGGAATATAAGGAGGAGGGTTAGGGAAGAAGAGGGATGGCATCTTTTGTAAATTTTCTAAAGAAAGTGGGTAATATGCACCTCTTTTTAATAGAATCGGGTTAAATTTAATGGACAAATGGATGTGGATTAACCACAGGATCTGTGTGGTAAGGGTTTGAAGGATATGGGATAATCCTCAAGCGCATCACGGAAGCGTGAGTGTCGTATGGAATACGACAAAGAACGACTAGTCGAACTAGTTGTTTTATGCAGCAGAATTTAAAAAATTTCATGCGATGAAACCACATGATCTAAGAATGATTCTCGGATCGTTTCATCTAGAACCACATCAAGTATAAAGGAATATCTCTTGTAGCGTGGTTGATGGAGTCTCTACGAAAAGAGACATCATGTCTCAAGTCCAATTGTCGGAGAAGATGCTTGCGAGCGCGGGGATGAGTCGCGTGATCCTCACAATCCTACAAGTTGATCCAAGCATGGTGAACTCCTAATCTCGTCGTACGAGATCGAACACCTTCTTCACAAGTGTAGCATTCCAAAGAAGATGGAGAACCAAATAACATCGAGGCGACGACGCGGTGGCGAAGCAACGACGAAGACTCTCCTCTAAGGTTTGGTGGACGGCCACCAAGAGGAGGAGAGAAGAGATTTAACGTGTGGAAGAGGGAGAGAGAGAGATGTGTCTCTATTGCATAAACCCTAGAGAGCATGGTATGCCTCTCTATTTATAGGGTTTTGGGATCCATGGATCACAATCCATGGGATACATAAAATCAATGGATGAGATTGATTTATGTTTAATCCAATGGTCAAGATTGTTGTTGGTAAAAGCCAAAAACTAATAATTTAATTTAGATCAAATATATTTGATAAACCAAATACAATTCAATCCTAAATTAAATCAAACAAATATGGAGAGATTGGCATGGAGATTGCTCCCCATAAGGAATAGGTAGGACGGCTACCAATTTCTTGTGGGAATTGGTGGTCGTCCACCATGACCTCATGGTGGAGGTAATCTCATGCAATCTCATGAGATTGCATATCTCCATGAGAATCTCCATATTTTCCAACAACTTTTGTTGTGATTTATTCTACAAAAATAATTAATAATTAATTTTGAGAATATTGCAATCTTGCCATTGTAAATTTGTGAATGACATTCACAACCCAAAACAAAATATAATTTACATTTTCAATTAATTACACAATGTGTATCCAATACACATCAATAATTAATTAACAAATATAAATTATAATTAGCTTTCTCTAATACATTATAAATCACATTTATAATATATTATGAATAATTGGATATTGCTATCCACATTATTCTTATCCCTAATAATTAAATCACATTTAATTATATTGGATAATTTTCACATACATCAAGATAATTAAATCACATTTAATTATCATTCTCTTAATGCTTAGATATAATTCTACTATAGAATCATTCTTGAACCCTTTCAAGAATAATGCGATTTCTCCGTATATACTTGGAGATAAGGACAGGGCGATTGTATTGTTCCATGTATAGTGACTTGGATGTTGAGATCTCATCTCAAATCCAGATATCACGGACCTCTCATAGATGCTTGATTAAATCAAGATCGCAAATCTAATCTTCTTATTGAATCTAAATCTCATTCAGATCAATGTCCAACACTTGGACTAAGATTAAGTTACTTCTCTACTGAGAGGAGTCACTAAAATCCAAGCATGTTTCATCACTCCCTCGGAATGGAAGCGTCATGGTTATACAATCGTTTATGATCAAATCACCCTCAGGTATTCCCAACACCTGTACATCCTGCATACTGGAAGATCTATGATCAAGCTGAAGAGATAGATCAATTTTACACTGTCATCTAGGGTAATCATCAAGTTTCTCAATCTTGGTCATTGGGAATCGGTATCGATCATATGCTTTCTCAAAGCATATATCATACCTTCAAATTCTTGTCATGCTTCCAAAGCACGACGACCATGCATGGAATTTGATTGGTCCCAATACCTCATGAGTGAGCTCATGTCTCCCGGTTCACATGTGAACCTGTATGATCCCTTAGAGAGATCGTACTCATATGCCCTTACATGCACACCAGCTCGTCGGTGTATAGACCTTGGTTAAGTCATCAACCTATTGGTCTGCCAAATGTACACACTCAGACATATAGTAACACATCTGTCTCTGGTCAGAGGATGTATGCCTATGCTGTGATAGTATTGAACTAGGTCTTTGGTTATCTCGATCTCGTTAAGTCAACCCATTGACTCAACTAATCTGACACCTCCGAATCTCTATTCCTATGCAGAGGACCTGCATCTAGAGGTCGGTCAGATATCAACATATGTGAGAAAGGATTGCCATCTCCTACTCAGACTAGAGATCATCTCTTAATAATCATTTGACGGTGCTTGATGAGTCCTCAATCTAATTCCTTAGATGTTCATCCAAGCACCAGCCTCTGTGATTCAATATTTGAATCAACAGTTGTATGATCATCAAGATGGCCATGGTACATAACCTTAATTGTACTAAGGGACCTATTATGCAAATTAGTTATTCTTCATTTCAGATCAGGGAATGATATTCGCAATAACATTTATTGCATAATGGCTCGTCGTGGGCTTGCATGTCCAACAATATCCCACTAGCCCAAAGAGCCATTAATGGGTTGATCAATTAAACCCGCACTCATGTGACAATCATAGACTATTTAGAAAAATAGCTAGGTAAGTTGATCAGTCACTCTGTTCCCGAGAGACTACGCCAAGTCCTTTTACGGTACTTGCATATCCCCTAGTAACAGTGCTCGCATCCAATGCGAATGTTGCATCTTATGCAACCAATACTCAATTTTGTCAGTTATAGTGTCCTTGACACTATAGCTTAATAATTATTATAACCATTATTTCCATAATCCTGATCAGAATACCCTTATTTCTGGATATCTCTATCTCCTAAGGTATCCACTGTTAAGACCTTTTAGATTACTATCTATAAAGTTTTGATTTCTTGAAGATAAGACTTAGAGATCACTATCTCAAGAATCTTTTCATCTTTGAAGATATAGTTATTACTGTAATCAAGTGTTTTATTTCCTTAGTAGGATTAGTAACATTTACTACTCCCACTGCATGGTAGACATCTGACTGTAGCATACACTGGCTTCTCATAACTGATGCACAAGGACAAACAGTTTTAGCATTCACTTCCTCAACTCTTTGAGGTGATATCTCTTTAGATAGGTCAGTACCATATCTTAAGGGAAAGAATCCTTTCTTGAAATTTTCCAGAAAATAGAATATGTCCAAGGTGTACCATAATGTGACGGTCCCAATACCCTCTTAGTTTGCTTCTGAACAACTTCAGAACTAAGATCTAAGGGGTATCATTGAGATCATATCTCAAGATATGGAACAACCAGTTATAAAACACTTATTATTATCCATATATCATTTAAATGATTAGGACATTATCTACATTTAGCACGATGAACACAATGGCACTCCCACTAAGCTTCACATGGTTCATCAAGATTTTATCTGAAATCATAATATTTATAATTTCATTAAATCTTATGTTCCAACTATAAGAAGCTTATATGAGTCTATCGATGGAATTTCTCAGCTTACACACCTTGTTTTCCTCATCCATGAAGCCACGGGGATATTTCACATGAATATACTCAAAAAGAGGTATTCATAGAGGAATACAATCTTGACTCACATCTTGAAAATGCTATAGTCAAGTTGTGTAGCTAGGGTTAGCTATATTCTGATGGATTTAAGCATGGTTATTGCAGAGCAAGTCTCATCGCAAGCGATGTCTTCTCTTCGATTTGTAGATCATGGCTACGAACCGTGCTTTTGAAGGTCTCTACCTTCTCATCAGGTTCACTCTTTCTCCTGAAGATCCATTTACACCTTAATGGACCTTACCCATATAGGTGGATCCTCGAGGGTCCATATATAACACTTGTATATGAAGTCTACATTAGACTTTTATTGCTAGCATCCATCTTTCCATGTCATGATCCTCAGGAGCTTCATCACATGAAGTCCGATCATTTTCAGACTTAATTGACACATAGAATACATCCTCAAACTTATTTGAAGAAGTATTAGTGTTTCATCTTTAATTATTCTTTTAGTTTCCGATTTCAGGTACCTCATTATCTTTCAAGATTAATTGAGTTCCTTTACTTCATTTTCATCTTGATTCTCAAGAGAGTCATCCTCTGAGAATCACATTCTCAGAGATGAGATCTTTTAAGAATCTCAAGGTCATAAAGTAGGTATCCAATACCATCCTTTATTTTCCTAATGAAGTAGCACTCTCCAGTGCCAGATTCCATATTACTTGCATGGAACCTTATTAAAGATATATATTGTAGTCTCTACTACATATATACCTTGGAAACTAATAGATAATTATGCTAATATTCATCATTAATCATATCATGTCACACATGATCCAATTGTATCTCTCTATAACTCTATTGAGTTTAGGTGTATTAGGAGGAGCGAGATAGGAATGATGTTCCTTTCTCCATAAGGTATTTCATGAATTCATCTTAACAGGTACTGACTACCTAGATTAGATCAAATTCATTTTATCTTCCTTCAAACATTGGTTCTAAATAAAAATTATGAAATCTTTGAACATTTCAAAGGTTTCTAAGTGGAGAAGAAATCTCATATCATAGATAATCATCAATAGATATCACATATCCATAATATTTATTCCGATATAGATGATTCACATACATCAATATGTATGAGATCTTGAATACCTTGACATCTTATACCATTCCCAAGGAAGGGTATATGTATTAGGTCAATAATAGCCTCGCACTGTGTAATCTTGTTACAGAAAGGCATCCTGGTCATTTTACCTTGAATATAATGTTCACATGTAGGCAAAATTTAAACATGTAGAAAATTTAAAGGTCCAACCTTTATCAATGTATCGATCCTATGAACAGATAAATAACCAAGCCTTTGTTGACAAATCATGTTCGAATGGTTTGCATCATCTCTGGTTCTTTTAGAGTTGTTATTAGTGGTAGTAACATTCATGATAGATTCATCAATGCACAATTCATAGAGTCCATCAAAATTTAGAACACCATCCACAATATATTTATCCTCATGACTTATGACTAGTTTATTACGAAATAATAATGAATATCCATTTATAACAATCTTAGATACAGATATAAGGTTCCTTCTAACAACTGGAACATAATGACACTCTTTAAGTACTAGGACTCTTCCACTAGTTAATGTTAGTCTGCATGTCCCGATGACGATTGCTGCAACAGTTGCATTTGGTTCCCATCTAGATGGCTATCCCCCTTCATCAAGATTTCTAGTTCCTTGAAAAAGATACACAAATTGCATACATTAATAGAAGCACCAGAATCAATGATCCAACTACCTTCTCATCCTACAAGAAATTCAGTTTCAACGACGAAAGTAAATTGTTATACTTGCTGGAGTTTTTAGGTATTCCAAGCAATTACGCTTCCAGTGCACCGACTTCTTGTAGTGATGACATATATCGGTCTTCTTCGGTGCTATCAGTGTAGAAGCGTTAGAAAGTGAGCCAACAACTTGAATCTTCTTCTTCTTCCGGGCTGGACCCTTCTGAGCCCCATGCTTCTGACCGTACTTCCCCTTGACATGTGCAACCATTGCACTGCCAGTGGGATTTTCTTTCTCATTATGTCTCTTGCAGACTTTAATGAAGCCATTATTATAATGTTAGTCAAGTTTAACTTATTCAGCCGGCACGTTACGATAAAGTTATTGAAAGACTTGGGCAGAGACATTAGAATGAAGTTGCATTGCATGCGTCCATCTCAGCCCAGAGAGTTTCCAATTCAGAGAGGTAACCAAATATTTTGATCACATGCTCTCTAACTGAAGTCCCTTTCTACATTTTACAGCAAATAAGCTCTTTCATAATATTATAATGCTGAGTGCAGTTGACGTCACCGAACATCTCTTTCACAGCATTATATCCTGGCAAGTATCCATATCCACATGTTGTTTTCTAAAGCACATTGGATAACCCCAGAATAGAACATCTGGCCAATGAATGATCATCATCATATTTTTCATTGAACTTTATTTCTTCTGATGTAGTAGCATTTGTGTACACATAAGCGATGTGATCTACAGAAAGAATAAGATCCAAATTTCAGATCTAATTCGAGTAATTCGGTCCAATCAACTAGGTGACCTCCAGAAGCTTGTTGAGCGGGTTCATGGATTTCATTGTCTGAAACTAAGAATACACTATATTAGAACATATAATTAATTGTATATTCATAAATAAATTCTTTGATTTAAGATTTTTTAATCAAATTAGTCTTGCCATTTAAACTTTTAAAGTTCATTCCCTTGTTAAACTTTTAAAGTAAGAGATCTACTTACCACTATATCTCTAACAAGATTTGGTACCTCCTTTTTACCTTTATTACATCCCAATAATATGAGAAACTATAAGTCGGATAAAAAGATGCGGGAACTCATTCTACCTAGCAAATCCAACTTGTATTTCCCAGTTCGATTTTTAACACCTGATCCCACCACACCTAAGGCAATATTGACCTGTTGTTAATTGAATCAACCCCCAACATGAACAGAACTCGTTATGCGCAATCCAATATCGCTTCAACAATATGGGGATTCAGTATTGGGCTCACTACGCATACGGTCTTTCTCTTTCGGGAAGCAAAGAACCCAATCCATGTGCTCTTGTATACAAGAGCTATCATTTCGGATACGCATCTCTCACATACAATCCATGGTGATAGAACCTTTCGCCTTGATGTGAGACCAACGATATCATTTATATGATCCTCCATATCTCATTTAAATTTTAATTAATTATTATGAATCATATTCACATAATTAATAAGGGATGTACATATTTGTAAATAATAGAACGTAAAGGGTAGAACATGTAAAATGTTTGACGGATACCGTCATTGTTAACGGAATATTGGATGGAAGTTAACTCGGGGGTTATGGGTGTAAGAGTTAAGACTATTGAGGATTCTCGATGTAATTCATGATTACGCAGGTTTATGATTGTTATTGCATAATTACTCAATGTTATGAGTGTAAAAATTCCTTAATTTATTTAATCATATTAAATCAATTATCAATCCAACGTAACCAACAAACAAATAGTGTTTGCTTGGTATTACTATATAATATAGTCCCTCATAAGTACATATTATTTTGTATTTTAATAATTAGAGTACAACTTGACTTACTCAAATTATCCGTTCCTAAAAAATAGATCTGGTCAATACACTTGAGTTATGCTAGGAGGGAGCATTTCCTTGACATGCAAGGTACTAATTAAGAAACAAAGCCAGCATACTTAGACTAGATACCTTCATCATTCCAATTGAGAACAAAACAAAATAATGCCACTATACTTATGGTTTTGTCGTTCAACTTTGATGACCAACATTATACTATATAGTAAGAACTCAGAAATCTTAGGAATTTTAAAATATTTTTTGAGATCCTCAATTTCTAAACATATCAAGCAACCATGTTTTGTATGTAAAAGTTATCTATAACAATTGTAGAATAAAAAAAGATTTTTAATGAAACATACATTCAATGGTCATTGATATTTAATTAATTATATTCATAAATATTAAGCATCAATTTAATCAAGGTAAATTCATAGTTTCCATGATTTTTATTGAATATTGAATATATTAAGCATAAAAATTTGACGATCTATACATCAATCGATCCATCTCCACTAAATATGGAATATCTAGGGCAACAGAGTCGGAATCACATGAAATAAATTCGAACAGTATGATGGTTTTAAAAATCTACTTAATCCAAATGTTTATTTCAAGTTTCATGGTAGGAAAATAGTAAGCAAAAAAATCTTACAGATCCACGAATACATGCAAAAAACAATTTTGTTGTGGGAACTCTTCAAAATTTTATTCATGCACTTTTGGTACTAATAATAAGCTATTATTTTTGAAGAATATTTAGAAATTCTAGATACTTTTTATTATCCATAAATGCATCCAAAACGTGCATAAACATGGGGTTTTTATCTTAGCGAAAAACACTTCGAAACTTGCATCTCATGCAAAACAATGAGTCCCCACGCATCCAATATACAAAACCTTATTCACTTAGGGTTTTGGATCATATACAAGACCTTGACCAAGCCTCTAATACCACTTGAAGACTAGGATTTAGGTCTCTAGTCATACTAGTTGCTCAAAACAGAAGAAAAAATTGTAAAGAGTTGAAACCACATAATTTGAGAACACTTATTGAATCATTTCATCATAAACACATATAAGATATAGGAATATCACTTGAAGCGTGGTTGTTATCATTGTCTCTAACGGAAGAGACCTCCTGTCTAAAGTCCAACCTGACGGAGGAGACGCTTGCGAACACGTTGATGAAACATGTGCTTATCGCAATCCGAGTCAATGGTCTGAGCAATGAATCTCATGATTTAGTCTTATAAAATACGATATCTTCTTCACGAACGGAGAGCACCATAGAAGACGGAGATCCATGAGTAGTCGAAGCGACGACAAAACGGCATAACGACGACGGTGATTCTCTCTAAGGCAAGGAGCGGGCGACCACTCTTTAGAGAAGAGGGGATGTGATGAGAATAAGAGAGAGAGAGAGAGAGAGAGTCTTTTGCAATTGTTGTTGTAAAAAGAAGAGCTAGGGTTGTTCTTTCTTTTATGCTAATTTGGATGTTCATGGATCACAATCCATGTGCCACATAAAATCAATGGTTTAAATTGATTTGCATTTTTATTCAATGACCATGATTTTGTTGCATAAATTTGCAAAAACAAAATTTAATTTAAATTAATTAAATATATTAAATAATCATCAATAATTTAATTCATTCAAATCAATGTGCATAGAAGCATTAGGAATGAGGCAAACTCCTTCCTAATTAAGTGGTGGACGACCACCTTGATTTAGGACTCAAGGGTGACCGTCCACCCTCTTCAATAGGAAGGTAATTTCCTTTTTCTAATTATGTGAGATCATGTATCTCTCATTTTCCTTCATTATTTACAACAAATATTATTGCAAATTTATTCATAAAAATAATTCCAAATTACTTTATGATAATTTCAATCATGTCATTGAAAATATTATTCATGCATCCAAATTAAAATGTAAATTGTATTTTCAATTTAATTGTTCAATTTGAATCTAATTCACATCAACATTTAATTTGTAAATACTATCTACAATTAGCCCTCTATAATATATTATAAATTATATTTATAATATATATGATTAATACGGATAATGATATCCACATTATTCATATCCTTGGTAATTAAATCATATTTATTTATATTGAATCTCCATTCTCATGTGACTAAATAATATGCATATTATTTATGATAATTCATCACATTTAATTACCAGTTTCCTAATGCTCAAATATATTACTCAACAATGTAATTATTCTTGAACTCTATTAAGAATAATTCACTTTCTCTAAAATGCCTATGAATGGAATAATGTGTTGAATGAATTAATATATCAAAGGTTACATAGCATTTATTGTAGAAATGATTTACCTTGGGCTCACATGGCTAACAATAATATGCAACATATGCCTCTAAAATGCCTATGAATGGAATAATGTGTTGAATGAATTAATAAGCACCATGGTGCCCTTAGGAAGGTTCATAAGGGAAGTTTGGCATGTTGTCACGATCTTAATTCCGGGTCGTCGGATCCTCCCATATATGGATCTGGTTAGGCAGAAATAATTTATTCAATAATCACAAACAAACTACAATTAAAAATACTCAAAAGGAAGTAATACTTTTCCATTCACAAAGTAAAGTTTACATGATACATTATCTCACTATAACCATTTACATGTACTTTATCTTGAAAGGAAATACACAAAAAGATTACTAACTACCTTACAGAGTTATGCTATTGTAGTTGGCTAGATGGTTACTGTCTCTGTGATGGATCTCCAATGCATGTTGGGATTTCAGAAATATAGGATGAAGATTAGCGAGTGCTCTGTAACGAAGAAGAGAAAAGTAAACAAGTAGTGTAGTTTAGAAAACCTTATTATAACAGAAAGTTTCATTTCTTCTCACTAGTTTAATTCATATTCCTTCTATCCACGTCAGGGACTAGTCCAGGGAAAACCTCACCCTCATGGACTCCGAAGCTGTGGACACTTCGAAATTGGAGATTGTATTGATCTTGTGAGCTTATGTTGCCGCACGTCGCCTCAACCAATCCTCTAATATTACCATGACAATTGGCAGAGTTTTTCCTTATATCAGGATATATTTCAAAAGAAAAATAGAAAGAGTTTCTTCTATAAAATCATCGAGAGGAAAACAACAACAAAACTGAACGAATATAATCAAACTGCAAGCAATTGAGAATCGGTAGACACCACGCGTCTTAAGTGAGTGAAGGTATGAAGGGTTCACTAACATGCATAACCACCCACACCTAAGTAGGGTGTTACACAGATTTCTCATCAAAACAACTATAAAAGCGAAATAGAAAGAATATAATAGAACTGTAAGAAATGGAGAATCAGTAGACACCACGCATCTTAGGTGAGTGAAGGTGTGACAAATCACATGGTTCATTAATGTGCATAGTCGCCCCCACCTAAGTAGGGTGTTACACAGATTTCTTCTCGAACCACAACAGAAAATGAATCGTAAAGGAAGATGAATAAAAAACTAAGTTGGAAAAAGAAGATGAATCGAAAACTTAGCTCATGTTATAGCTTACTTACGAAGCCAACAAAGAGAGGATCATACCTTCCTCCTCCTCGTCCTCACAACAACGCTTTAGTAACGCTCCTTCCCTGCCTCCCTCTCCTCCTCCCAAGCTCTCGACCTTAGCCCTCAGGGTAGTAGAGGTAGTGGAAATCGCAGAAAATGAATGGTTAGGGGAGTCTATTTATAGGTTTCAGAAAACCGTTAACCATGGTTAGTAAAACATGATTTAACCCTTAACCACGGTTAGCGGCTCATGGTTTTGACATGTGGTTTTGACGAAAGCTTATCCGAAACTTAAGGCTTAAGTTAGAACTTTATAGAATATTCTAGATTCACTATTGTTGCTTAATTAACGCTAATCATGATTAACTTTCACTAATCGTGATTTCACAGTTCAGCTTAACTTTTGCTAACCATTGATTAATATTCGCTAATGGTCATTAGCGATCCTCAATCCATCATTAGTTTCTTTAATCGTCTTTAATTAATCTTAATGACATCTATTAAGGGTTAATGACATCATAAGTCTCATTACTTCTCTTTCTTCTAAAAATCATAACAATTTGAAATGAAGTTCCATTCAAATGAAATGAATATTCCATTGGTTTTGTCTTGACGAGATGGATATTATGATCTTGGATCCGAGAGGGGCCTAGTTCAAGGCTTTACACATGTTGGTTACATGAGAGGAATATGGCACCCTTCAGAGACCAGTCGTGGCGGCTAAAGTCAACTACTACCCTTTACTTGGGTGAGGTGACTAAGGATGGAGGAGGGTTCGATGAAGACAAAGACCAGTTGGTGGAGGGGGAAGGGAGGATGAGAAAGGGAGGGCATGGATGCGATCCTACATGATAAAGGGATACCGGATCGTGAGGAGAGAAGATGAGGATCACTCGAAGAAGAGGAGGGAGGTTGTGGTGAAGGAGGAGGGGAAAAGGAAGAGAAGGAGGAAGTTGAGAGAAAGTGAGAGGACGCGGAGGTGGGAGAACTTGTATGAGGGGGTTAATGGAGAATCGAAATCAGATGGATTCAGATGGTGCAGACAATGGAGACTTCGTTGGGAGGTGATGGTTTTGGATGCCAATCTTCTTTTCGAGGGATGATTGGTAGCTTTAGGAGCGAGACATAGAAGAGAGAGGTGTCCACTGCGAACCAAACAAAGCTGTTAGCTATAGGTTGGATGTACCACACAAGAAATGTGTGAATATCAAGCAATGGAGATGGGATAGGGTGTGGGAGGTAGGGGGATAGGATTTGAGGGTAAACCTCAATCATGGGATAGAACTGAGTTAGATTAACTCACTAAATTAAGGGAGGGAAATAGCACAGAGGCCTTCTGTGAACGGAAATCACTTTTCAAGGTCCTACGTGTAATTTGGAGTTACGAAGGTACAATGCATTATAATGGAAGTATAAAGACTTTCTAATTTAAAAGGGAACTTGAATGAATATGCTCACTACAAAATAAACCTCTTGTAGGTATAGAATATCTACTTTTCAAGGACGGAATTTTCATCACCACAAGCTGAGTAAATTTTGGAACAATGAAGACTTTTCTTTTTAAAATAAACTGAATAAAGATTGAATTTCGGCCTATATATATATACATATGGTACAATTACTTTCATCTAAGATAGCACTATTAACCAATAGTTAAATAAAGTCAAAATAAAACTGCAAATGAAATTATATAAAGAACTAAAAAATATGATGTATTGATTATTCATGACATCATATTTTATAATGGGAAAAATGGAGCTACCTTCAATTTTTTATTTTATTTTGAAATGTTTCCGTAGAAGTTCATCACTATATCTATATATTATGTCAATTAAATTTCGTGCGAAGCAAAGACTCCTATGACCTCAATCTAGACAGTCATTTTTTAATGGTCGCAGATAGTTGAAATCGACCCGGTCTGGATGGAGATCATAGGAGTCCTATTTCGCATGAAATTTGAATGACATAACATAGATATATATTTATGAAAATCCACGGATGTATTTTTCAAAAAAATAAAAATTAGGAAAAATGGGGAGGGGCTAGCTAAGCTAGCTTTCCCTTGGGGCAGTCCCATTTAACCCTTTTATTATTATGGTAACAAAAACTTGACTTGTGATAGTTTAACGGTTTAAAATTCATAGCCAAAAGTAGGGTAGGAAAAGAATTGTAGCAACAAAATATTTGTGGATACTATTCCAATAAAAGAAATTTGTTGCATGTAACTAGATTTTCAGAAAATTCCCAAGTTTGATATTTGCTTAGATTTGATTTATTGAAAGTCTGTTTCAAATTCGATTCGAAAATAAATAAACCAAAACTAAACATAGATTTAGACTTGTTTATATAAACAAAATGAACATCAAAATGGTAGGCTCAATCATGTTTAATTTGTTAATAGTTTGACAAATATATACATATTTTTCCAAATCCTACCTTATTCGTGTTATCTCCGATCAAGGGAATTTTAAGCAGGATAAATGGTCAAATTGTGGTTACGACATTCCTTATGTATAGTATTTATCCTTCAAACAACTTTAAAAAGCAAACAATGAACTTAATTTATCCCTTGTCATATCTTATTCATTATCCCTTATTTGAAAAGATTATAATATAAAAGTAAATTATATTTTTTCAAAGATAAGAAATTAAAAATGAAAAAGAGTGAGACAAAGAAGACAACAATTGAATGATATTATTCTAATTACACATATTTACACACATACACATGAGGACATGCAGAATAATTGCAACTCATATG
This sequence comes from Ottelia alismoides, assembly GCA_037367405.1. Lineage (NCBI taxonomy): Eukaryota > Viridiplantae > Streptophyta > Magnoliopsida > Alismatales > Hydrocharitaceae > Ottelia > Ottelia alismoides. The sequence continues at coordinate 19,745 of JAZKJV010001375.1, forward strand.
CACAACTTCCATGTTCATCAATCATCATCTCTCAATAATGTATAAGTTCTCAAGAAATCAAAATGCACATGTTTCCATGGCACGCATATACACACTTGCTTATCTTGAGACGGATCAATGGTTGACGAAGGGATTGAACATGCAATTTCCTGCAGCTCAACCATATATTCCCGTGTTCCTATATATCCCTCACTGTTTTATTTGACTCCACTCCTTCTCCATTTTGGTTTGATTTGATTAAATTAAAGTTCATCTAATATTTGGTTCAAAATAAATAAACCAAACTAAATACAAGTTTAGACTCGATTATATAAATGAACCGAATACAAAATGTTAAGTGTGTTCAGGTTCAATTCATTTACATCCATATGTTTAATGGCTAACGAATATGTAGCTAAAATATATCTTACCTTCTGGCAACGAAAAGTTAATTAAAAAAGAAGCAATCACTAGCTAAGAATTTTCATTGCTACAATTCGTCCTTACTTGGGTAATATGTTGTTGTGTCTAGACCTACCTACCTACTTACAAAATTGCATGCATACATTTTTATAAAGCGAAATCCCAGTATTTATTTGTGTAAAAAGGTATGCATGAGAACTTCCCAACCTTTTTTTATGGAATGGCTCCTGATTTTATTTGCGCAGGAATCCAAACGACCTTTACGACCGTTATTGGTATACCATAGACGAGGACATCACGATATCGACAAATAATAGCTTGTTGATCAATGCTACAACTCTGAACACAAGCAAGTGCCCCGACCGTCCTCCGGCCAAACTATTTGAAACTGCTGTGACCCCACTTGGAGTTGGAAGATCCCGGAATCTCACCATCACTCAACTTCACAGAGGCCAACGCCACTAAAGCACAAAGGAGGAAGTTTGATGTCTACATGGACGATGAGATCATCTCCAACCCATCCACGCCCATTGCTCCAAGCTTCGGCGAGGCCATCGAGTTCACGTATGTTACATTTGAACGTAAAGTCTCCAACGCCACAGTGTTCACTCTGGTACCTGCGAATGGTTCAACTCTCCCTCCGATCATCAGTGGCTTCGAAACTCTGTACATGTACGAGTTCTCAAGTGACGGCACAGACGCTCAGGACGGTACGCCATTTTGTTCCCTTTGATTGGATTATTGTCTCCAACAAAGTTCCAAAGCTTGGGCACAGAGGTGTCTCCTCCTCATCCATTTTTCGTCCCCAGCGTAAAAAAGGAATTGGAGATTATTTTGTTCCATTCCTCCTGTAAAACCTCAAACAAAGGTACCACATCGTGGAACACAAAATTTACGGGTGGGATAAATAGTGAGGAGCTTACTACCGAACAACCCGGTTTAAGCATTTTGGGGGTGGTTAATCGGGTCCGTATGGGTCCGATCCCAAGAGATTCTTAGAGCCAGTAATGCTCCGTTAACGGACCGAGGATCTAAGCCCGGGACGTTACACCTCCTGTAGGATATATATCGAAAAATAAGAGTTTATTTTCCACTTTAAAACACAGCAGATCGGTACCTTGGCCCCTAAGGTGCTGACTTGAGACGTCACATGTCTGACATAAAGAATGAAAAATGGCAAGTTATTTTGCAGAAGAATATATTATACTTATATAATATATGTTAGACTTGTTATGATATTCCACAATCGGCACATGTGCCGATTTCGACGTGTTCTCTTAAATTAGCATTTGAGGTGCTTTTTTGAATGTGTTTCTTTTAATATTTTTTCTTGCTCTCTCGCAAATTAATACCTAAGGTGCATATTGATGTTTATTTTTAAAATAGTGATCCATCCTAATATTTATTTAATTACACTTTTATTAAAAAAAATTAATTAAAAAATGGATTTTTACCTGACAGACCCTATAAACTTTGCCAATCATCTCAACGACCTTTGAAACAACCTAATTCCTCCCTCAACCCCGTAAACTTGCCAACTCTTACCCCATGAACCTTCCGGGTAATATGTTTTAGGCCTGTGGGGGTTCTTGGGGTAATTTACAAGGTCGATGGGGTAATTACGTTGTGCAAAAGGTCGTAGAGGCATTTTAAAATGTTTATAGGATCTGCTGGGTTAAAATCCCAATTAAAAAATCACGTGTTATTACAGAAACTAAAAGGGATACGTACAAGTGTAAAAATCCCTTGGTTCTAATTTGATCAACTCCTACCGGTGACAACACGATTATGAATGCTAAAGGAGCTTTTGCAGACAAAATTTAGTTTTTAGCTATTTTTAACAACATTTCTCTTCTTTTTCAGTGACTACGCTTGGAATACTGCAAAACAAGTTCTTGGTCCTTCAGAATTGGACGGGAGATCCATGCCTTCCAAAAACGTACAACTGGGAGTGGGTTGACTGCTCCTCTGAAGCATCGCCGCACATCACAATGCTGTAATTTCTCCCACTACTTTATTGCTCCCTCGAATATATTTCTTCTGCTTGACCTAACTGTACGAGATTACGAAAATTCATATTTATTGTTTAGGGAAAAAGAGATGACACCATTGACGTTTCTTCACCTTCACCTTGTATCCTACTTCAGAGCCCTTCCTCACTGCCGCACCACATCACATGATGTCACTCCTTACCATCCTTTCCTTCCAAAAATAAAATAGAGACTCTTGCAATCTCACACATCCTAATTTAGTAGTTATATTTATGCCTCTTCTATTTTTTTGGGATTTTTATACCTATAATCTTGAGTAATTCTGCAATTACAATCATAATCCTGCATAATCATGAATTACTCAAAACAGATAATCACTTTGTTTCAAACTCATAACCATCCGTTAATTTATTATGTTAACTCAATCATATAAGTTGAGAACAAAGGAGATATTCAAAATTGTTCAAATTACAGAGGTATCAAGCTGATGAGTCACACTATGAAAATTTGGGAACGTCAAGGTTCAGCTTGGTTTACATCAAGGTTCAGCTTTGAGTCCATTTCTTTTTACTTTGATTATGGACGAGTTGACAAGTCACATTCAGGATGAGTTACCTTGGTGTATGTTATTTGCTGATGATATTGTGTTGATTGACGAGACTATAGATGGAGTAAATGAGAAGCTTGAGTTTTGGAGACATGCATTGGAACTAAAGGTTTTCGTATAAGTAGGGCTAAGACGGAATATATGGAATGCACCTTTGATGGAAGCAATGGTGAAGGAATCGAGGTGAAGATTGGTGACGATAACATCCAGAATAGAGATTCTTTTAGATATCTGGGATCTATTTTGCAACATGATGGAGAAATTGATGGAGATGTTACTAATAGAATAAATGCAGGCTGGCTAAAGTGGAGAGGAGCCTCCGCTGTTCTCTGTGATAAGAAAATGCCTTTAAAAATTAAAGGAAAGTTTTACAAAGCAGTCGTGAGACCTGCTATGCTTTATGGTTCTGAATGTTGGCCTGTGAACCATAGACATGTGCAGAGAATGGTTGTAGCAGAAATGAAAATGCTAAGATGGATGTGTGGACATACACGTAAAGATCGGATTCGGAATGATGCAATCAGAAAGAAAGTTGGTGTAGCTCCGATAGAGGATAAGATGCGAGAAAACCGCTTAAGATGGTTTGGTCATTTGCAAAGAAGGTCAACTGATGCACCGGTTAGGAGATGCGAGTGTTGGGATGTTGAGCCGGCTAAGAGAGGGCGAGGACGGCCCAAGAAGTGTTGGAAAGAGACTATACGAAGGGATCTTAGTTTGCTGGATATAAGTACGAGATTGACCCAAGATAGATCTGAATGGAGGCGACGAATCCATGTAGCCGACCCTACTTAATTGTGGGAAAAGGCTTTGTTGTTATTGTTGTTGTAACTCAATCATATAAGTGAATTTATCTAATCAATGATCTAACGGCTAGGATTAACCACAATAAAAAAATAAAGGACAAAATAAATGACGGTGGCTTAAGCAGGGCATGCTCGCGGCGGCTGGCTGACGGGCTTGCACGGTCCGGGGTTGCTTTGCTTGAAGAGGCCGACGGGGTGGGGGTTACGAAGGGGAGGTCGGGCGAGGTGGCTCTGTCGGCACAGAGGTAGTCGGTTGGTCGGCCAGATGCACCCCTGCGGCGGGGAGGGGGGCTTTGCAGAGATTCTCGACGCGGGAGGGAGGATCTGTCGGTCGGCTGGGGGTGCGGCTGGCTTGTAGAGGCACCTCTGCGGCGGAGAGGGGGGCTCTGTCGGCCGGCAGGGGGATGCGCCTGGCTTGTAGAGGCACCTCTGAGGTGGCTTTGTAGAGATTCTCGAATAGGAGAGGCTTTGTAGAGCTTTCTGCTGGCGGCTGGCTTGTAGACACAAAGCGGGGGTGGTCTCGACGGGGCGGGGCGAGGGCGTGACAGAATGCAGAGATTCTCGACTTTGCAGAAATCCTTACGGCAAACGAGACCTAACAGAACAATGGCAGTGGGGTTCATGAGCTCGGCGTCGAACAGGGAATCGGCGATGCTTTGCTTGCAGAGGTCGAAGGGAGCCGGTGGCGGGGGGTCCCGGCTGCGGGTTGGCGAGCAGGGGCTTGGCCGCGGGGAAGAGGGGCGAGCGGGGGTCTCGGCTGCGGGTTGGCGAGGAGGGGACGCACCGACTCGGGAGATGGGGGGGTGCTCCAGACGGCTGCGGGTGGGCGAGCAGCTCGGGGGAGGGGGCTTTGGCCGTGGGGAGGAGGGGCGAACAGGAGAGGAGCGGGGGGGTCTCGGCTGGCGAGCAGGGGAGCACCGAGGTTGGGGGGGGGGGGGGGGGGGGTTCCAGATGGCTGCCGGTGGGCGAGATGGGGAGCACCAACTTGAGGTAGGGGAGGAGCGCGCTTCTAGACGGTTGCGGGAAGGCGAGCAGGGGAGCACCAACCTCGGGGCAGGGGTGGGGGCTTAGCAGGGGTGCAGCAGAGGTGCTTGGGGGAGGGGAACCGATGTCATGTTTTGCAAATAAAAATGCACATCAAGGGTATTTTTGTCTTTTCCAACGGAAACCGTTAAATATAACGGGTACCCTAACAGAACATAATATAGGGTTATGTCATGTAAGAGTTAAGCATTACTCGGGGTTTCTTATGTAATTCGTGATTATGAGGGTTATGAATGTTATTGTGAAATTACTCATTTTAAATAGCACTCGAGCCTCTTTTTCTCGAACCATTAACACTGTCACTTGGGTTAGTCAATATTTCTTCACCTCACAAACCACAGCCTCAAGCTCCCTCCGCTCCTTGCCCCGAGCACCTCCTCCTCTTCTGTGGAGTGATCGAGGTCATGGGCAATGTCGAATAAAAAAGAGGAGGGCAGCGGCGAGGAGGCCATGGTAACATCGTGGTTGTGGAGATCGGGGCTGAGGAGGTAGCTACAATGAAAAAGTAGGGGATGGAGATCGGGGCACAATTGTTATAGAATATTTTTTAACATACCTAGCTTTGAATAAATCATGTTCTGATAGTGGAACTATCAGAGGAACACAAGAGGGATGAGCACAAGTGTTACTGCAAGAAAGAAAAAAGCAACGTAAAAACACATGACACAAGTGACGAGTGTTAAAATCCCAGTTTGATGTAAACCACTTAAGAAGATTAAATAGAAAGAGAGTGATTCATTATATACATCTCCTGGATACAGAGAACTTTTTCCTTTCGAAACAATGACTGTCATTCTCCTCATCTTTTATTAAACTGCGCAGATCTCTTGGAGGGTACGGACTTTCAGGAAAACTTCCTGACTTCAGTGGGCTTGCTACTCTCGAGTCGATGTAAGTTTCCATTGTAGGTAGAAAAAATATGGAAGAGATGATTACCCCTTCATTAGAAAATATGCTTACCTTTGAACTTGCGCATTGCAGAGATCTAAGTAATAACAGGCTCAGTGGAGACATCCCCGGATTCTTGGCAAGATTTCCCAAACTAAAGAACCTGTGAGTTTCGCCCTTCTCATAGACTCGATAGCGTTCATAATGATCGTGAAGAACCATCAAGACTGACACAATTGAGCAAATTTTAATTCGAAGGAATCTGGCCAACAACAATTTCAGCGGTGATCCTGCTTCCCTTATCACTGGCGGGAAGATTAGGGTCAAGTAAGTTTTTCTCAAGAATCCTGATCATTTTCATAGTCGAGTCCTGATCATTATCACAACGTAAAATCATTAATATTAACTTGTATACAATTTGCAGTGTTACAGGGAATCCACTTCTGGAAACAAAGGAAGCACCGCCACCATCAGGAAATCCATACGAGACGCAGAAGGATGGCTCAGGCAATGTTTCCAGCTCTTCTTTCATCGTCTTGCTGCTGGCAATGGTGATTATTGCCTCTGTGGCATAATATCGGGATGGTTTCTCTGAAGTATTGCCGCTGTAATGGTTTGCATGGATACCTGAGGTTCTGCAATATTGCCACTGTAATGACTTACATGGATACTTGATTTTCCTTTATTTGTTCCAATGTTTTTGAACCCAACCAGCGACTCAATCTGAAATCTCACAAAAAAAAGTTGCACAAACGGTCTCAAATTTGCTGAAATCGACATATTCTAGATGGAGGGCATAGGAGTCTCTGTTTCTAACGATATTCGAATGACATATTAGAGGGATGTAGTAATGAAAAATCTATGGAAGTTTTTTTCAAAAAAAAAAGTGGCAAAAAATGAGAACGGAGTAGGTAAGTTACCTACTCCATGAAATAAGATCCCTTTCCTGTTAAAATAAATATAAAATAAAAAACAATGTAAATAACTTACTTTATACATAAAATACTTTCTTGAATATGCAAAAAATAAATGTTATTCATATAAATATAAACATATTTGAACTAAATACTCCACACTAATAATAGGTTAATTGTATTTATTATCCAATCTTTTCAAAAAAAGTTTAAGTGAAGTAGTTTGTTGGTACTTTGTAATGGGCAATTAGAGGTCAAGAGTTCAACACTAATCGATGTCATTATTATATTAATATAAATTCAAATTTGAATTGTGGTTGAGTGGTTCAATTTCGATTGAACCAGGTTAAGCTAAGTTACAAATAGTCTATTTGATCGATAGTTGAACCAAATTTTCACCAATCTTACTCGAACCATCAAAACCGATTAACCAAACCAGTCGGTCCAATTTCAGTAACATTGATCTGTCCTACTTACTTGTACTTAATATGTAATGTGAGTTTCCACATTGTCTGTTTGTTTTCTCATGGCAACATTCAGTGATTTTGACCTGTAAAATAAAAAGGGTATCCATTATCAAGGCAATTCTTTGAAGGAAATATAAGGGCCTAAATTGAAGTTATTAACCTAGAATCAATATATACAATGAAGGTTGATTACGTTTGAATGTTAGGAATGAGATGGCATAGTAATTACATATCATTTTCACGGGATTCTTTGGAATATTTGGAAACCCTGTGCTTTATGGTTGGTCAGAAATACCACGTTTTTTAGAGGGAAAACCTCTCTCTATCCAGAATATTTTGACACATGGATCTTTTTGTATTTTTTATTGTGATAATTGTTTGATCGTTAGATAATATTTACGTATGAACATGTTTTCGTAGGAACAACTATCGTTTTCTTTCGGGATTTGTTAATTAATGGTGATTAACTCGTCATTGCAAAAAAAAGGATAAATCACGCGACATATATAGAACCACACAAGGCAAGTATAAGGATCGCAGACGATGAGCAAAATTGTCACGTGAGTTTTGGTCCTCAAATGCAAACAAAATGTGGATAAGTCTTTTTTTATTTGTTCTGTGATTTTTTATCTATTATTCGCTGTAAGGGAGAACAACAAGCAAATATAACCGCAATTCATATGGAATTGAAAACAAAAAACACAAAAGAACAGCAATAATTTTAGGAGTTTTGTCTCATTTTTGGACAATTCAGGAGTTTTTCAATGTTTTTCTACCTAATTTTCAAGCAATAAACAAAAAATTCTGGTGCCGATATGATGGGGTGTTCTCGGTTGGCAAGGTATACAAGATTCTGAAGTGGCTGATGGTTTTTGACCCGTGAGGATGTGCGACAGATTGCAGAAGGATCTGGAAATGAAAAGTTCCAACACGTGTGTAGGTCTTTCTATAGCCATTTAGGAGGGGCAGAATCTTGACTGGGGACCGACTTGCTCGATTTGTTCAGTCTGTTGATACGACTTGTATGCTATGTACGGATGAGGTGGAAGATGCAGATCACTTTTTCTTTGCGTGGGAGTTCATGGAAGGTGTGGGAGCTTTTTGGGAGCAATGTGATTTGTGTAGATGGTGTGGTTAGGTTCTGGGAGTTCATTGGAGCAGACTGGAATAGCATTGAGGTGGATAGATCGAGTTGCCTGGCTATGATTTGGACGATTTGGATTGCCGGAAATGGTGTGATCTTTCGTCAGGAGCGTTGCAAGTGAGAAAATATTGTTGTGCATGCTAGAGCGTTGACAGAGCGTTGGAATGTGTAATACAACTATTGTAACTGACATGTTTACATGTGTGTATTATTTGGGTGATTAATGGTGAAGTTTTGGGCACACACCTAAACTGTGGTGGCCCTTTATTCTTTAAAAAAATAAACAAAAAATGCCATTTTATGAATTATTTTGACCAAGGTCAACGAACGGGATGAGCTGGTTGGTCCACACGGACTAACCAAAAAATCTTGGAAAAAGTAGTTAGAAATTCAATTAAAAATAATAAATTAATTTTTAAATTTTAGATTAAATGAAAAATATTTATTATTTTATGAATTATTTTATTACTATTTTTATTTATTTTTTATGGCTTCATAATTATAAATTACTTTTTGAGGGTTATATATAGGTATATTTCTCTATGTATTTATGTATTTTATTTTTATTTTGTATTTTTTATTTTATTTATTTAATTTATTATTTTATATATTTATAACTTATTTTTAGATACTTAAATATATATATTTATTTATTTTATTTTCTGATATAATATATACAATTAATTAAATAGAAGTATTATTTATATAAGTATAAGTATAGGTATTTTACCTATGTATTATCTGCAAGTATTTTTTTAATATTTTATTTATCATTTTATTTCTATTTTAATAAGTACATATATTATAAATAATATTTACAAAATTATTAAAATATAAAATTACAAAAATAATGAATAATAAATAAAATGAATATTTTAATCGATATAGTTGTACAACATAGGTCCAAAACCTAACTTTCAATCGTAACTCCAAAAAATATGAAACTTCATTAAATAGCTTATTAAGTTATTTACAATTAAAGGTAATTTTGATATATTTTGAGTTTTATTTGATAGATATGGGTCGGGGAAGTTGGGATTTTGGAAATTTATTCTGATCATAACTTTTCTTCTGTGTATTGTTTTTGTGTGAAATCAATTTTGTAATTTTCTATATTTTATTATATACAACTTTCATGTACAAAGTTTCTTTATTTGAGGTAAAAAGTGGAACTAAAATAGTTCCCAAAAATGAAGGAAAATGAATAAACTAAAAGGGGATTTTAATTGTATTTTGGCCCTTATCTCCCCCTACTTTATTCCTTGTCGACCTAGTTATCAAGATGCCTAGGTCTCAGGGTTTAGGGTCATAAAATATTTTCAATAATTTATTTTTTTTCTTTTATTTTCTTTATTCTATAATTTTGGCATTAAAAACAGTATTTTATACACTATTTACACCACAATGCATGAATGCTAAAATGCATATATTAAGGTTATTTACTAGGGTTTTTAAGACCAAAATGATAGAATAAAGTGACGAAATGGAGATTCATCACCCCCATATACTTGCCTTTGCTAGTCCCTAGCAAATACTTATGCAATAAGTGCAGAAAAAGAAAAAGAAAAGAAAAGAAAACGAAAGAAATTGGATTGAATTTAATTTTAAAACTTGTCTTCACAAAATCAAAGTTAAGTCGGACCTTTGGAATTTTAGTGCAGGCGGAACCTTAGTGGGAATCGGATTTGAAATCCAACATCCTTCAAGAATCTCAAATCTCTGCTCAATTCCCCTCATTAGCCAGGTCAGAATACTTGAACTCATACGCAAACCTTTACGACCATGAATCTGACTCGTATAGTGTAAATGATAGTGGCTCTCTCCAACTGAAATGACATAGACTGACTTCTCCAGCATGACAACCCAGTGATTTTTCAATCCAACAACTCCTTCCTCGAGAAGCAGGGTATTCCCTTCTAAGTTCAAGTGACAACCAGCTCAAGAGGGGGTGAAGAGAAGAATGGATGGTAGCCAGTGTAGCTACCTATCCTAGAATGCAAGACCATTGTAGTCAAGTCATCCAGATGCAGGCTCACATGATTTGACTTTGAAACTCAAGCTTGCTTATTGACTATACAACATATATACACTCCGGCAGACATTTTATTTTTAATCATGCATGTCCACTTTTTTGGAGTTTTTTTTAAATACTATATACAACAACATTTACATAAGGAGTTTTTCCTCTTGAGCCAGTAGACTATCCATCTTTTGAAGCATTATTACAACCCACACTCTCTTATCTTTAGACATCAATGCCACTGGATGGGTTGGGGTGCACTTCCCTCCCTAGAGGATGACAAATGTTTCCACTTTTGTACATCTCATATCGGCAAATCCAATCCCCTCACCACTCCAACTGAGTTGAGCCAAGTGTTCATTATCAACAAGAGTCGTGCGTGTGCTCCGGGACACTCTACTTAGGCAGTCAAGAATCCACTGAACCAAGTCCCGTGCTCCTCAAAGAATTAAGTCAACTAGACTTGAAGTACATCAATTTCAGCTCCTATAAGGTTCCTGTTATTAGGTAGATTTACAGTGCAACCGAGCTCCAATCTTCAGATTTACTTAGACTTGTCCAATCAACAAACTCAATCCGAAAAATGTGAATAATATGCAAATGCTATGCATAAAATATTTTTATGATGCAATTTTCAAAAATTTTGAACTTTTTATGGATTTTTGGAAAAAGATGATGCATATGTAAATTTTGTATTTTCAAAAATATTTTGCAAATGTTTTTGGTATTTTCAATTTTGCAAATGTTTTTGTGATTTTTGAAAACAAAAGATTTTGGATAAAAACTGGGTCAAAATATTTACACAGGGATGCATATTATATTTATAAAAATTAGGTTTTAAGAATTTACAAGGGGTAAGTGGTCGATTTTATAGAAGTATATATACAGTTGATAAAGAATTTTGGTGTGATGTATATATTCCTCAAACTTATTCAAAAAGGGTTTTTCAAACAATTTTGGAAACTATAGTCCAAAATAATTTTTAGAAATAGTTTTTACAAACATGTACACAAATTTGAAAATCATTTTGCAAAGGTTTTTCAAACAATATATATATATATATATTCAAAATATTTTTGCAACCATTTTCAAAATCATTTGCAAATCGTTTTTCAAACATTTTATTTCACAAAAACAAAATAAATTTTACAAACAAAAATCTTTTTACAAAGGTTGAAAATATCGAACAAAATGTTTCCTAAATAGTTTTCAAAAAAAATTCAAAAAGATTTTCAAACTATTTTTCGAGCATTTTGCAAAAAAAATATTTTTACTTGATTTAGTAAATACAAAGAGTATTTGAGGAATATTAAACATCTTTTTATTAAGTGTTTTTAATGAAATTAATAGTATTTTTGCCATGATTATTATTAAAAAATACGAAAGTACGAGTTATGGCTAAATTATATACGGAGTATATACGATCCCCCTATACTTAGCCTGAGTTGTGTCCTCATAGATCAGAGAGAAAAAGAGAAGACATAACTCGTACTTAGTATAGACACGTCTAAAGAATAAATGAACGAAGAAATGAATGAACGAATGAGAAGTTGACCGCTCCGCCTATACTTAGGATCAAATAATCCTAAGTATAGCAGACTGTACACAAAAGCAGGGAGGTTTAAGGGTGAAAATGAACATATCGTACTCAGACTGTCTCCCCCCTATACTTAGGGTTAGATATCCCTAAGTATAAACAAGAAGAGAAGACAATGGAGATGAACAAAGAATAGAAGAAATCAGGTGTGCACCCCCCTATACTTAGGACAAATTACATCCTAAGTATAGAAGACTGACAAAAAGGGGCAACAACTTTTCGATAGAAAAAGAAAATAGAACAGGCAAAGAAGAAAATAAGAAAAGAAATTAAAAGATGGAAGAAGATAAAGGATGTACACATCACTCCTCCTATATTTAGGGTAAAAGAAGCCCTAAGTATAGGCAACAACAAGAGTGATGAAATGGAACGAAGAATGAACACTCGGCTCATCCACCCCCCCCCAATACTTAGGACAAAGTACATCCTAAGAAAGGAACACATGAGAATGGGGTGGATGGGTAAAACATGAGATGGACAGAGATAAACGAAGCGAATATACAACAGAGTGAATGTATATAGATCAAGAAGGTCGAAAGCGAAACTTCTTGTGGGACCGATGAGGAATGGATCAGACAATATGGAGGTCGATATCGGGGTCCATAGTGGACGGAAGCTAATCAGGATTAACCTGGTGAAGATCCTCAGCAGTCGCAGAGTAAGAAGGCACAGACAGGTCAGTGGAAGTAGTATGGCTAGGTCTGGCCATGGGTGTCTCGTTGACATCGAAGTGAAAAGGGACGAACTCATCATCATCGGATGAAGTGGAGTCAAAGTCGTCCTACGAGGTGTCTCCTTGGGTCAAAATCAAAAGGAACAAACTCATCGGTGGAAGTAGTCGAATCATGGTCGTCCTCTACAATCTCAACCGGATCATCATCTAAATCAAAAGGACCGAATTCCTGAATAAAAGCAACAAGATCAATTCAGCCTTAGTCTCATCAATATCTAAGTGAACAGGAACTGACTCATCAGTGAAAGTAATCAAGTCATGTTCGTCCTGTCTAGTCTCTGAATCTGCCCTCCGCTCAATAGTGTCAATCATGTAAATCTCGTGGATCTCGTCAACACATCGCCAAACACCAGAAGGAGGAACTCCTAGGTCCATGCTTTTCGAGTCTTCCTCCATGGGGAGGAATTCTCTGGTCTCAATCGGATCCAACATACAACAAAAGTCTCTGATAGTCTCGTCAAGGTCATGGTCCTCGGAGTCAGGTAAGATAGGCGAAGGTGCATCAGGTGCAGGTCTCTAATCGGTAGGGGGTGCAGTGATGATCACTTCGCTTTCGTCAACAGGACGGAAGCGAATCCCTCCTGATCCATAATCAATAACGACCCTCGCAAAGGCGAGGAATGGTCATCCCAAAATGATTGGAGATTGCTCCCCAGTGGAGGTCTCCATGGGCAATACGACAAAATCAATGGTGTAACTCATGCTCTGAATTGAGATGACGGTGTTTTCAAGGATACCCTTCGGACTCTTGATAGATCCATCAGCAAATTGAACGATCATCCTGGTTTTCTTGAGAGGCCCTAAGTGAAGAGACTGTACCAGCGAGAAGGGTATATTGCTAATCGAAGCACCGTCATCGAGGAGAGAGTGATCACGTGTATGGTCAGAGATGGTGCGGCTGATGAAAGGTGTAGTTGTGTTCCTTTTCCTAAGAAAGGGACGGTGTGTGATGGTATGGGCAGTGGCCATGGTCAAGATATGACTCTTAGATCTGTTGCTCCACTTTCTCTTCTTATGATGAGGAGCAGATAATTAGGCCATGGCCTGGCGAAGTGGGGCATCAATGATCTCATGAATAGCAGCCACCACTTGGGGTTCAATCAACATTGTTTCGAATTTTTGGATCTCCTCTATACAAGGGAGGAGATCATAATCATCATATACACGAGGGATGCTAAGAGCAATCTGTACAGTGGCATCATCGGGGTCAAAGATGGGACTAGATGTGAATGAATGTGTGGGTGAAGGTCTGGCAGATGAGCACTCTCCTCACTGTCTGACTCAATCAAAGGTCTCCCGAATTCTTTTTTTGTTTTTAAATTTTTCTCATTTTTTTTATTTTTGGTGATTGCAAGCTCTCGCAAGAATCCTCAATGAAGTCCAAATCATCATATCGTGAAGCATCAATATAACTCTTATTTAGGCAGGTGAGGTCATCAATCTTCGAATACATACGCTCCATGAAATGGGTCAAGGTCTCAAGTGTGGAAACCGTGAGAGGTGACTCCAATAGGTCAGTCTCGGGTGGATGTGAAGGTGAAAAATATGGAAGCGGAGGTGGATGTGGATAAAAGTCCGAGGGCTGAAACTGTGGCTGGGGTGGATATGTACAAAAATCAGGAGCAAAGTCCTCCTAAAAAAAGGAAGGTGGACCGCGTGGAGGGTACGAGGAGTCCGCAAAGTTCGAATAAAAATCACTCCAACCAGTCATCTCGAAATCAAAAGAAAAGTGATCGGGAGCGCACGATGATTAAATCAAGAGAAGTAGAGGGGAAAAGGCGCAAATGTGCAGAGATGATCTACAATTCACACAAAAAATCACAAACAAACTCACACAAATCAAACACACCCCTCACCTCACCTACTCAACTCGGTGAAGATCGCAAAAGTACGGTCTTTTTATCTTGTATGTTTTAGAGTTAGGTGAGAAGTCCAAAAGTTGTACAATCACTTAGGAGGATGAATGGGATTTTGGCACTACTCCTTAGTGTGTATGCGAGCAAATAAAAGCGAAGACAGTGAGGGGATTACTTGCCCCATAACATTTTTTCCTTTTTAATCTTTTTTAGGGTCAAGTAATATTAACAGTCCCAATTTTATTGGTTATCACTTTTTTTGGATTTTAATAAGAAATACATGATCCTATCGAGGAGTCAATTTTACTTAGCACCTAGGTGGTCAAAATCAGAGGGAGAGTCGGAAAAGCAATGCAAGCGGCAAATCGATGATGAATGCTAAAAAGAAATGCTCACCTTGCTTCCAGCACTCTACATACAAAGATGCTCAGCAGAATTGAAACCTATACTATATGCAAATGCAAACTGATGAAATCGCCCTAGATGAGTAATTGTTATTACTGTGAAGAACCAGATGCTAGATATATAGAAGAGAGATCCAAATGTCCAGTCTATGAAGTGCATCGGTGTCCGTCACAGCGGATCCTGCAAGCGTTATATAGCACTTCTCTCGGCACTCGATCTCAAATCCAAATAAGAAGCAATTTATATTTTGACTAGATCCAAACGTAGACTATAAGCACAGGCAAATCTAATTAGGTGTTTGGATCTAATACTATCGACAAGCAGTTACTACAACTAAGGGCTCAATCACACAAAAGAAAGAAAACAAACCGGAAAACAAAATAAAAAATACGAAGAAAAGCGTGAAAAATCCGACGAGGCCCCCAAGGGAACAATCCCTCGGGCACTGGACCTCGTGAAGTGTAACGTATCTTAGAGAGTCCTATATATTACAATAAATGTGTCTCTCTCACTTCAAATTACAATAAGTAGATAAATAAAATAAAATGCTCAAAATAGCCATGTCTTCAAAAACTCCAAGTTCTTCTTCGTTGCTTGGTCAAATCCGCTTCACATGGGTGCGCAGGTACTCCAAGAAGAGAGTGCCTTCCTCGATCCGTGTTCCTCGTACAAATCCAATCAAGGAGAGTGGTCAGACAATTCAACAATGTATATCAAATAATAAAGAAAATAAATGGGGCACAAAAATAAGAAAATAATCACAATCAATCAAGCAATGCCAATCTATGTGTAGTTGCTCCCCGACAATGGTGCCATTTGTTGAAGTGGATTTTACGAGGGTGTAGAAATCTTACAAGGCGAGAGATCCAGTCGATGCGTTGACCGCTCATGAAACCCAACTTTAGACAACAATTAATCCACAACAGATAATCAAGAAATGAAAAACAGATGCGAAGTTAAAATTTATTATAACTCTACAACAAGGATGTGTATAGGTGCAAGTATGTAGAGGTCGAACACATGGAGCAAACGGCTAGATAGGGACGATGAAGCACAAAGATGATTGTGAACTATTTATCTATGATTGCATGTGGATTTTTTTATTTTTAGATTTTTTGTTTTATTTTTGATTTTATATTTTTATATTTTGATTTTTAATTTTTCTGATTTTGTATTTTCTTTTTATATTTTAATATTTTTTAATTTCTTTTTCTTTTAATATATATAATAAGCTATAAAAGATATATATACAATATAAGCTAGGGTTGATATAAAAATTAACAAAAATAATCAAAAGTAAAAAATAAAATATTTTGGGTTTTTAATAATTTTTTACTATTTTGTGATTTTTAAGAATATTTGCTAATTTTTATATATTTTTAAAGTAAAAAATACCCTAAAATAGAGATAAAATTAATATCAAAAATTAAAATAGAGATTAAAAATATAAAACAGAATCAAAATTTCTACAAATTAATTTTAAAATAAAGATAATAATATAATTAAAATCATAAAACAGAAAATATGATTTTTAGATTTTTAAGAATTTAAATAATAGAGGTTTTTTGGATTTTATTTTTTGAGTTTTCTTTTATATTTTTTTAGTGATTTTTGGTCTGAAGGTCAAAAATACAAAAATACACAAAATATTTTTTTGAGAATTTTTACAAAAGTTTTTTATAATTTTTATGTATTTTATAGTGCAAACAGGGATAGAAATGACAATATTTAATTTTTAATAAACATTAAAAATCTTCAAATAGCAAAATAAAAATATGCTCGTGAAAGAGCAATGCCACAGGAACAAACATTTATTTTTTGAGATTTTTTCAAGTTAATTTGCTATGTAAAATAAATACAATCAACAAAGAGAAACTACACTACCGGCAGGGGTATAAAAGTAATTAGTAGAAAGCTTAGTGGCCAAAGTAATTTTACCAAAAATATATAACTAATTATAAAAGTTTCTGGACTGAAACTAAATAGATAGAAACCCAGGGGTCCAGTCGCAAAAAGACCCCCCCTCACGTGATGCGTCACATGAGGTGACGTGGCTAGACCAAATGGTAATTCCAAAAAGTATGGGGGCTATTTTGTAAATTTTACAAAATAAATTAAACGGCAGACGAATGTTTATCAACTATTTAATAAATACAAAAAATGATGGGGTGTATATACAAAATACCCTCGACGGGCGGATCCAACGGTGCTCCTTCAGTAACTTGCCAGTGTCGCCACGAAGGAGGCCGATGACGGTTCGGATGCACGGCCAACATTAGAAGATCTGGAATGATCTAACGGTGCGCGGCGGGCGTGATCCAATGACACCGGTTCGAACTAGGCTTGCGTTCCTGATCCGACGACGCAGAGATGGTGATGAAGAACAGGGAGGAAGCATCGCTTGAGCGAGCTTCTTCCGGCCAGATCTCTCCCCTCTGCCACTCCTTGAACCTCCAAAATGCTCAGAAATGCTCTTGTAGTCCTCCTCTTTATACTGATGGTGTCAATAAGTGGCGGCGCTCACCGGAGTTCGCCCACGGTGTCGAGGTCGAGAAGGAGCTCCAGGTCGCTTCGGCGAAGTCCATAATTGCCTCAAGGCGTAACTTCAGCCCCAGGTACCTACAAGAAAGAGTCAAGAGGGTCGTGGGCAAATTGACGTGACCCTCCAGTTGACGAAAAAGGGTAAATGATGATCGTGGGGGCGAAAAGGAGGTTCACCGGAGTGAGATCCGGCGAACTATGGGCGAGGGTGATTTAGAGCGTGAAATACAAAAATAAAAAAAGAAATGTACCTAGGGTTACTCTAAACTAGAAAATGCAATAAAAGGGAAAGAAAAACACCTCACTTGACTGGAGCCAAGGAAGAGAACCTCTATGGCCAAGGTTGGCCGGAGATGGAGGTGGAAGCTCCTCCGCCTTCGCCTGACCTGCTACCAGGTGTTGTAGGCCCCCTATCACCGAGGTCGATCCGGAGCACGCCTGAGAGGAAGCCAAAGCTAGGAAAAGGGGTTCAAAAATCAGGGGGAAGATCAGGGGATCTTTGTACAAGTGATGAACAGGCTCCAAATATCGATGGAGATAGGGCGAATCGATGGATCAATCCCCGAGAAGAAGCTTGGACGTGTAAGCCCATCCCACGAGGAGAAAAAGTCGAGAAGACCGCAATATCAAATAGTGAAAGATGTGGCCTTCAAAAATGGGAGAAATCGAGTCAAAACGGAGATCTGACAAAGGGCAGACTTCGGTCAGAGAGTTGACCAAGGTCAACGAACGAGATGAGCTGGTTGGTCCACGTGGACCAACAAAAAAATCCTAGAAAAAATATTTAGAAATTCAATTAAAATAATAAAAGATTTTATTAATTTTAGATTATAAAATGAGAAATATTTATTATTTTCTGAGTTATTTTATTATGATTTTATTTATTTATTAGGGCTACATAATTACAAGTAACTTTTTGAAGGTTATATATAGTATATTTCTCTATGTATTTATGTATTTTATTTTTATTTTGTATTTTTGATTTTATTTATTTAATTTATTATTTTATATATTTATAACTTATTTTTAAAGACTTAGATATATTTTTATTTTATTTTTCTGATATAATATATACAATTAATTAAATAGAAGTGTTATTTACATAGGTATAAGTATAGGTATTTTACCAATGTATTTTCTACAAGTATTTTCTTTTAATGTTTTATTTATCATTTTATTCATGTTTTAATATGTACATATATTATAAATAATATTTACAAAATTATAAAAATATAAAATTACAAAAAAAATGAATAATAAATAAAATAAATATTTTAATGGCATAACAATACAATAGGGTTCCAAAACCTAACTTTCTGTAACTCTAAAAAATATGAAAGTTATATACAATTAAAGGTGATTTTAATATATTTTAAGTTTTTATTTGAGAGATATGGGTCTGGGAAGTTGGGATTTTGGAAACTTATTCTGACCATAACTTTTATTCTGTGAATTATTTTTGTGTGAAATCAATTTTTTATTTTTTTTATATTTTATTATATACAACTTTCATGTACAAAGTTTATTTATTTGAGGTATAAAAAGTGGAACTATAATAGGTCCCAAAAATGAAGGAAAATGAATAAAATAAAAGGGGATTTTAATTGCATTTTGGCCCTTATCTCCCCCTACTTTATTCCTTGTCGACCTAGTCATCAAGATGCCTAGGTCTCGGGTTTTAGGGTCATAAAATATATTCAATATTTTGTTCTTTTTCTTTTCTTTATTCTATAATTGTGGCATTAAAAACAATATTTTATACATTATTTACACCACAATGCATGATGCTAAAATGCATGAATTAAGGTTATTTACACGCATTTATTAGGGTTTTTAAGGCCAAAAGGATAGAATAAAGGTGATGAAATGGAGATTCATCAACCGTGTCAACGACCCACTCCAAGTCATTCCCTGCATGATCCTGGATGGTGAGAACCACCTCTTTTGCATTATCATCTGACACAACTGCAACTACATTCACATCTTCGTTCTTCTGATTTTTCTTGACTTCATCTTGCTCTCTCTTCCAAATTCTGTAATCTCTCTTCTAGTGATCAGGCTTCTTGCAGTGGTGACACTTCCCTCTGTCCTTAGATTTGTCCCTAAATTTCTTTTTTCTCCTGTGACTTTCCTCTGCTAGAGGATCTTTCTCTCCTCTCGACTACATATATATGTGAAGAGAATGAGGTATCTTCTGATGAGCGATGCATGATCTCCTCATTCAAGAGGCTACCGTTGACCATGGGCATGCTCAACTTAGTGTCCTTCACAGAATTGCTAATAGTGACTAATACAGTCTCCCAACTGTCAAGTATTGAGCCCAACAAGAGAAGTGCTTGCAACATGTCATCAAGCGCCAGCCCATGGAACTCATCTGGTTGATGATGCTTTGGAAGCCATTTAAATTCCCTGCCACTTTGGTTCCATCCTTATATTTCAACTTCACCAGCTTTCGAATTAGGAAGTCCTTGTTGGTTGCGATCTTCTAGTCATAGAGCTCGGATAGTTTGTTCCACAACTCCTTTGCATTTGTCTCTTCAGCCACATGATGAAATGCAGACATGTCGATTCATTTTTGAATGGTTCGAGTAAGTGTGAAAATCAAGTGGTCTAAAATGAGCCTCACAAAGCAAGGACTCAGTCACCGTGACGACCTCTCAACAACCGTGTCTTATCAACAATTAACACACACAATGTATAGAAAATCAATGCAAGCAGTGTGAATCAAAATTGAATATATCCTACAATAGATTGTATAGCGGACAAGTATCATAGGGGTCGAACACAAGAAACAATGGAGGATAGACAATAAAAAATTGGCAAAGCAAGACAATAAATTATTTGGGTTTTTTAGTATCTATTGACATTTTTGTGGGTTTTTATATATGTATTTTTTATTTTTATATTTTTCACTTGTGTTAATTTTGTAATTTTTTATTTTTTTATTTTTCATTTTATTTTTCTTTTAATTAAATAAAATGGGTATATATATAACTATATGGATAATACTGAGTAATATAATTACAAATACAACTAAAAATAACTATAAATTGCATTCCAATTTTCATATAGTTTTCTACTATTTTATGATTTTTTAGATATTTTTGCTAATTTTTTATATATTTGTAAATTAAAAAATATCTCAAAAATAGGATTAAATAAATAGGCTGAATTGATTTAGAGATTAAAAATAGCAAAAAGTGTTAAAAATCATCCAAATTAATTTTAATATATAGATAATAATATAAAGAAACTTTAGAGATAAAAATAAATATTTATTGAAGTTTTGGTGATTTTTTTTATTTTTATAACAGCTTTTGGAGTTTTTAATTTTTAATCAATTTCTTTTCCTATTTTTAGGAGCTTTTGGTCTGGAGTTGTAAAATGTTAAAATAAATAAAATATAATTTTTTAGATGTTTTCAAAAGGATTTTATATTTTTTTGGTATTTTTAAATACAAAGAGGGGCAAATGTACTCCTTTTTATGTTTAGAAAATAGGTAAAATGCCTAATGCAAATATAAAAATATGGCATGAAAGTTTATGCTAACAGACACTTAACCCTAATTTTTCATAATTCTCTAAGCACGGATGATATTTTTATAAATGAAAAACAAGTACATAAATAAATGAACTAGAAAGGGTATGTTTATAATTAAAATATAGGCAATGTTTGTTCTGCAAATAACCCAAATTTTATAACTGAAACTAGAAGTTTATGGACTAAACGTAAATACAAAAACCTGTAGGGGGTCAACTACAAAATTGTCGTCTTACATGGGACAGCACGTGAGGTGATGTGGCATGGGTCCAAATGCAATATGAAATAAGTACATGGGTGCGCTTGTAATTTTTACCAAAAGTTTTAAACTACTTCAAAAACTTACAGTACTAAAATATAAATAGACAAAAGTAGGGGATAAAAGATGCAAAATACCCCCAATATCCTCTAGATCGTGCAGTTGAGGGCGCCCACTTATCCACGTGTCTGATTCTGAATGAATGATGATGCTTCAGCTTCAGTGTCTAGGATTAGAACTCCTGGCGAGAATCAACGGTCGTGGCTCGTGCTAATTCGATGGCACCTGTACGATCTGGAGACGACCCTTGATTGAACGACTGATAAGACCCTTGGAAGAACGGGGTTGAATGTGTGTACTGGAAACGCTCAATCTATTGTATCTCCCTCCTCCGGCCACCAAATGTGTTGCTGAAATGCTCGAGAGAAAGCTGGAGTTGCTCCACATTCGATGATGGAAGCAAAATGGCTCAAGGTGCTCTGACGATGTCCGTAAGTCCTTGAGCTACAAAACCTCGAGGTCTCCTGCAAAGGCGGTAGTCTCTCTTCATTTTCTGCAGAAGAATGTTAGAAGCAAAAAGGTGAAGCTCTGGGGAGCTTCAAGAGGTAGAGGCAAGGCATTTAGGATTCGAGCTATGGTCTCCAGCGAAGGGTGAAGAGGGAAACCCGGATCTCCTGGTCTAAGCAAGACCAGGGTGAACAGAGGCGTGTGGGGTGTTTAGATGATGAAGGGAGAGTTGATGGTAGTGATCGGGATGGTGGAGGAAGGTTTGGTTGGTCGAAAACCAACAGCAAAGGTACAGCTCCGGCGATCGAGAATTTTTTCTTTTACGGGAAATAAAATGAAATTGCACGAAATAAAAACTTACCCTAGACTACTTTTATGCTAGGAAAATAAAGAACAAGGAAAAAGGGAGCTCTCTCCATACCAGAACCACCTGGAGCGGAACTTTAGGCGGAGGAGGCAGCGGAGCTCCTGATCGCCTCGATTCAACACCAAACTACGTTACTGAATGGCCGGAGGGAGTGTTGTTGTCACCAAGACTCGATCTAGGTCTAAGGTTAGGGTTTTAGTCGGCGGAAGAAGGATCAAAGATTGAAGGAAGACTGGAGGAGATACTTTATACAAGTCGTCTTCATCGGGCGGTGGAGCTCGATACAGAGGCTCGTTGTCTAAGAAATGATGTGCGCATGCAAGATGGACAATTGAGGAGCAAAAGTCAAGAAGATCTCCAATCGAAATAGTAAAAGGATCTCTTGCAAAAAATCGAGGAAGATGGGGTCAAAGCTCGGTCTAATAGGTCTAGGGTTCAGGTCGGAGAGTTGACCGGAGTCAATTGGGGGCAAGCCCTGATTGGGCCACGTCACCCGCTAAAAGACAAAACATATTCAAAATTCAAGAGTAATTCAACATAAAATATTAAATGATTTTATTAATTTTTTATTAAAACATGATATTAATTTATGTAGTATTTTAATATGATTTTTATTCATTTTGTGGGTTAATTTATTACAAGTTACTTTTTACAAGTATAATTATAGGTATATTGACCTTTGTTTTGTATATTTTATTTTTATTTTATATTTTATACTTTATTATTTTATACTCTTAATTTATATATTTATAACATATTTAAATATACATAAATAATTTTTATTATATTTTTTGAGGTATTTTGTACAATGAAATAAATAAAGGTATATATTGTACAGGTATATGTACAATATATTCATCTATGTATTTTCGTATACCGTTTTATTTTAGTGTCTTCTTTAAGGTTTCACTTTATTGTAATTATGTACATATACAATAAATAATATCTACAAATTATGAAAATATAAAATTGTGAAAAATATAAATAATAAATAAAATAAATATTTTATTCATGTATATTGTACAATAGGGGTCCAAAATCTAACCTTTGCATCTTAACTCTAAATTGAATGAAACTACTTCACTAAACAACTTCTTAAAAGTTACACAATTAAAAATGATTTTGGTGCATTTTGAGTTCATATTGAGAAGATATGAGTCTGGGAAGTTTGGATTTTAGCTAATTATTCTGTGTAGAAAGTACACAATTTGTGTGAAATTAATTTTGTATTTTTCTACATATTTTACCTACAACTTCCATGTACAAAGTTTCTTTATTTGAGGTACAAATAATAAAGAATAAATAGGTCCCAAAAATACAATATTGGAGAGTAAAAATTAGGATTTTAATCGTATATTTGGCCCTGATCTCCTCCTATTTTAATCCTCATCGATCTAGTCATCAAGATGCCTAGGTCTTGGGACATGGTCATAAAATACCTTTGATATTTTATTTCTTTTTTTCTTTTCTTTATTCTTTTATTTTGGATTTAAATAGTATTTTTATACAATATTTACACAATAAAATAATGAATATTAATTTATGAAAAATAATGATATTTGCGTGCATTTGGCTTTGGTTTAAAGGCCAAAGTGAAAGAATAAAGGTGATTAAATGGGGATTCATTAGGTCCCAATGGCCTTTCAGTTCAACTTTGTCCATTCAGCTGCGAACATGTTCTCCAGCTTGGCGCTTTCTCCTTCCACCGGAACGTAGAGGTCCTTGCAATATAAAATATCTTCCATCTTGGCTTTCCAATTATGTAAATCGCTACTTGTGAGCTTAGTCGTCATGTCCTCATCATCTTTGTCCATCTTGTCCAACACAACCTCTGATACCACTTGATGGGATCAGACGAGAGTTATCCCCAGTCTGAAAACTTGTCTCGCAGCAAAGATTGCAGAACACAAATATGAGTTCCCCACATGGGAATCAAATGGCAACGACGACAAGCAAGCTAGCACAAGCAATCACATCAAGCAACCAAAGAAACAAGGATTTTTATGTGGAAACCCTTGCTCGGTGTGAGCAAGTGAAAAACCACAGGACAAGACCGGCAACGGTTCTACTAGGTCGAAATGGGACCAAATGTTCTTCTCTATTTTGTTGTCCAACAAAACCGAGATACAAGCTACAAGCACAATCAATTGTTCTTGTACAAGCAACTAATTATTACTAAGTATCTAACAATACTAAAAGTGTGCTCAAGTCCAAGAAGGAAAACGTAACTTCCCTGAGGGATCTCGGACGGAGACCCAAAAGCCGAAAAATTGAGGTTGTCCCCAAAAGCCCTATTGGGCATCAACTTGATGAAAATATTGCACTGGATTCCCTGCAAAAGGGACAAACAAAGGTTGCAACTCCCAAAGTTGGGATTGAACATGTAAAATACCCAACAGATAGAGGTAGTGTTGCTTCGTGGTTGTAAAACTCCATGTTCTGATATACGTACAGTAGTAGGATCTATGGGATTCCATTTACGATCATACGAGTCATCTGGGGAGCTTCACAATTAGATAACGTTTATCAGTTCACGAGTGGAAAAAAGTATTTTCTGACCTTCGTTGATGATGCATCAAGGAAGGTGTGGGTTTATATGTTGAGGATGAAGGATCAAGTCTTTGATTGCTTCAGGAAATTTCATGCCATGGGGGAGCGCGAGACATGCAAAGCGTTGAAGTGTTTGCACAGGGATAATGGAGGGGAGAACACCTCTCATAGCTTCTAGAGCTACTGTGCAGAGCACATGATCATGCATGAAAGGACAGAGCCCGACAAACTCCAGCACAATGGTGTCGCTGAACGGATGAATAGGACCATTGTGGAAAGAGTTCGCTGCATGCTGAAGACAACGAAACTGTCTAAGATCTTTTGGTCTGAGGTGGTTCGGACCACCTGCTACTTGATTAATCGATCTCCATCTGTTCCCTTGAATTTTTAGGTCACTGAACGCATTTAATTTGAGAAAGATCCCTCATATGCTCACATGAGGGTGTTCACATGCAAAGCTTATGCATTTATACCGAAGGAACAAAGGAAGAAGCTTGATGACATGGCAGTGCCCTATATTTTTGTTGGCTATGGATATTAGGAGTTTGGATACCGACTTTGGGATCCAAGGAAGAAGAGGGAATAGAAAGGTGATTTTCTATGAGAACCAGACTTTATATTAGGACGACAGTGATGATGTTGACTCGGATGGGATTGCTATGGATGATGACAGCGATGAAGAATGAAATCCTTCTCTAGTACTAGGTTCAGATGGAGAAGATGCACAACCAGAACAATATGAGCCAGATGCAGACCCTGTTGCTACAGGTCAGGGGATCCTGGGCAGGGGAGCAGCCTCATCAAGAAGCAGATGCAGCAGAACCTCGGGTCAGGAGATATGGGAGGGCACATTAGCCATCTTCCCTCTATCCTACTTCCCAGTACGTGATGTTGACTGATCATGATTAGCCATGCACTTTTAAGGAGGCACAAGAGCATAAGGAGATAGATCATTGGCAGAATGCAATGAATGAAGAGATGCAGTCTCTGAAGAAAAATCATACCTATGATCTTGTTGAGCCCCCTACATGAAAGAGAGCGTTGAAGAACAAATGGGTCTACAAGCTGAAGATATATGATGGTGGCAAGCAACTTAAGTACAAGGTCAGATTGGTTGTGAAGGGATTCAATCAAAAAGAGGGCATGTACTACGATGAGATATTCTCACCAGTTGTGAAGATGAATTCTGTGAGAATGGTGCTAGGCCTTGTTGCAAGACTAGACCTTGAGCTAGAGAAGATGGATGTGAAGACAGCTTTTCTTCACGGTGACCTGAAGGAAGAGATCTACATGGAGCAACCACGAGGATACCAGAAGAAAGGGAAAGAACACATGGTTTGCAGACTGAGAAAGAGCCTCTATGACTTGAAGCAAGCCCCTAGACAGTGGTACTTGAAGTTTAATGCCTTTTTGATGAAGCAGAACTTTAAGAGGACTACAGCATATCCATGCGTGTACGTTGGACGTCTTCTCGATGGTAGGTTCATTATCCTATTGATCTATGTGGATGACATGCTGATAGTTGGTCACAATCCCAGATTGATTGCAAAGATCAAAAGGGAACTCTCTAGGGAATTTGTGATGAAGGATTTGGGCAAGGAAAGCAACATGCTTGGGATGCAAATCACTCACGATAAGAAGAAGTATAGATTGTGGTTGTCATAAGAGAAGTATGTTGTACGCATTCTGGAGCGGTTCAACATGAAGAATGCGAAGCCTGTCAGCACACCCCTTGCTGCTCAATTCAAGTTGACGAAAGAGCCATGTAAATCTACTTCTGAGGAGAAAGCTGAGATGACCAAGATTCCTTACCAGTCCACAGTTGGCAGCCTTATGTATGCCATGGTTTGTACCTGACCTGACATTTCTTATGTTGTGGGCGTAGTGAGCATATTCATGTCGAATCTAGGGGAAGGATCACTAGGAAGTAGTGAAATCGATTCTAAGATACTTGAGAGTGTCTGATGTTTGGGAGGTCAGATCCCAAACTCTGTGGATACATATATGCTGACATGACAGGAGATGTAGATCAATGGAAATCGACTTTCGGATACATTTTCACTTTTGCAGTGGGAGCGATTTCGTGGCAATCCAAGTTGTAGAAATGCACTGCACTCTCAATGACTGAAGCCGAGTATATTGCATTAGCAGAAGTAGGGAAAGAAGTGTTGTAGTTACAATGATTTCTTGGTGAACTTGGATGCGAAGACAGTGAGCCGATTGTCTTTTGTGATAGCCACAGCACCATTGATATGAGAAAGAGCACGATGCACTACGCTCGCACAAAGCATATAGACATACGATATCATTGGCTGAGACATGCTATTGACAATAAGCATCTCATTCTGAAGAAGATACACACAGATGAAAATCCATCAGATATGTTGATGAAGGTCGTGACTCGTGACAAGCTGCAGCTCTGTAGAGAGTTGAGCGGTGTCACCTCTCAGTGATCATCTTCTGGTGACACCTCCCCATTGGGACCGGAGGGGGAGGTTGTTGGTTATTATTCGTTTCTAAAAAATAAAGAAAAAAAGGAAGGAAGATTGTTGAACAATTATCCCCTTGGAGTCCTATTTGTAATAGGAGTAGGACTTGTGTTTTCTATTACAAATAGGACTAGGAGGAGAGAGAGGAGGCAAGAGTAGTATAAATAAGACCCCATGCATGGCATTGGGGATCATCCCAACTCAAGCACCTCTCCCCTCTCTTCTCTCTTAGTTCTCTCTCCCCAATTAACGAGAGAAGTAGCCCACGCAAGGTGTGAGGAGCAAGTTCGAGCGTGAAGAGTTAGCCCGCAGGGGCACGAAGAGAAGTCGCATCCGCGAGAAGCGTTTGCGCCGGAGGCGCGAGGAGCAGTCGTCAGGGAGGTCCGTTCTCGAGGAGGGGCATCGCGTGACGAGGAAAAGCAACGGTATCGTGTTCTCCAAGTATAAGGTGACAGTTATCTAATTTTATTCTTATAACTGAGCCTCGATTTTGTTGGGCAACAAAACTAAGAAGACGTTGTGCCCTCTTATTTTTCCGACCTAGTGGATTTTGTTGCGAGTTGTTGTGCCCTGTGGGTTTTTCCCCTCTCTCACATCGAGAAGGGTTTTCCCACGTAAAGTTTCTCGTCTTTTTGTGGTTGCTTGATTATTGTGTTATGATTATTTTTCTTAGTTTCCATGTGGAAAACGTTCCGCTGCTAGTCATCCTTTGCAGGACAGGTTAAGGGAATCCCTCGATTTCCCAACAGTTACAACCCCTGTTATAATGCAGGAGATCCATTGGATAGGAATTGGACAGTTCCAAAATGTGTACCAACCATCCTCAACTTCTTATGAGGGTCATCTGATCTTCATCTAACGGATTGCCTGTGTTACAACAGAAGCTGCTACAACCGAGGATCTCTTCCAAGGCAGATATTGGTGTAATTCCACTCTGTCACGTATGCAATGTACGAGGCCATGTTTATCTTCATGTCTGTCTCTACCTCTGTCCCAGTCTACGCTATCAGTCGGGAGGACAGTGGCTTGTTGATCCCGTCGTATTTGCTGTAGTAGAATTCTACTTTCACATGTATCCTCGTCTTCACGTGACGGGAATAGTGAGTAAAAGTTGAGTATTTTATGATTTTTAGATGATATGATGGTATAATATATATTTTTTTGATGGAAAGAAAGTAGGCCCCACTAGTGGGTTAGGAATATGGGTTTTGGGAGGTAACCCACCCAAAGTGGGGGGTAACCCCTAACCAAACACCCTCTAACCAAACACCCCCTAAATAAGTGTGTCGTCTTACACCCATAACCTTTCGTTACTTTAGTTTGTTAACTCAACCAGATGATTAAGTTAATCTAATCAATCCATGATCAGACGACTGGAATTAATCAAAAGAAAAAAAATCCTCCCTCCTTCCTCCACTAGCAGCTTCCCCCATCACCTCTTCCATTTCTCCTCCCTTGACTGGCACTGGCATGGGCTGGAGGAGGAGGGTGTGGGGGGTCGGGCTCGGGCAGGGAGAGAGCTTCTCTACCTGGGTTGGAGGAGGTCTGCGAGTGGGGGGCTTCGACGGGGGGAGGGTGGGCGGGGGGACGAGGCTGCCCAGGAGGAGGTGGGCGAGGATCGGGCTTCATGTTCGGGGTGTGGGGGGAGGGGATCGACGGGGAGGAGGAGGGGAGGGGGAGGATGTAGTTGCCGACGAGGAGGAGGAGGGGAGGAGGTGGTGGAGGGAGAGGAGGTAGGAGGGGGGAGTGTACTCATTTGTAAATAATAGAACTTAAAGGGTAGAAAACGTAAAATGTTTGACAGATACCATCATAGTTAACGGATATTGGATGGAAGTTAACTCGGGGGTTATGGGTGTAAGAGTTAAGACTATTAAGGATTCTGGATGTAATTCACAATTATGCAAAGTTACGTGAATTATGCAAGGTTATGATTGTAATTGCAGAATTACTCAAGTTTATGGATGTAAAAATCCCAAAATATAAATAATAAATATTTCTTCCACAGAATCCAATCAAATCCATAAGAGGCATTCATTATGTGTGGATGTTGATGCACAACAAATTTACAACTCGCGACAGACTTGTCTAATTTAATATCACCTTTGCATATAGATATGTTACGAATCGCTGAAGCAAACGGCGAACAAATATCACCTACACAACAAATTTCTTGTCTCTTTGATCAATAAGATATGTTACAAATCATTGAAGCAAATACGTACAAATAAGATCAATAAAGGAAGACACAAACACACATATTTACAAGGTTCACCCACAACTGGGTTACGTCCTTGGTTTCGACGATTATCGATTTTTACTATATAGAGAAAGAGGAATAGATAGGATACGGAGAACCCTAAACCTAGAGGAGTTTATATACTACTCTCATACAGAAGGATCTCGTATACATGAATACAATGAGACCCCCATTTTGTTGGAGTATGGCATGAAACGAGGGGGTACATACAATGGTTCTTTAGCCTAGATTCGATGGTTAGGATTAAAGGCATATCAACAATATAAAATAGCTACAACAATTGAAATGATACGAAATTTAATACATATGTAAAAGAAAATCTACAAGATTTCAAAAAAAAAAATAAGGGGGGAACAGCGTAAGCATATCATTGCCCTGTGAAGAGGACTAGCATTCTCATTAACATGGGAAAGTACGTTGGAGATCTATGTATCTCATGCAAAATTCTTTGGGTACCTTTATAGATGAAATTGGATCATTTTTTTATATAAAAAAGTGGATAGTTAATATTTAACAAGTACTTTTAAGGTTTCATTTACGTGAAACTCATTGTTTTTTAAAAATTAATACGTACAGATTATCATTCGCTGCTCAAAGTCAAACAATGTCCCAAGCCGAAACAACTCTGAAGTCAACATCTGTTTAATTTATGAGAGATCTCTTTTATACATATTAACTCATGTTTACTCATCTAACACCACTGTAATCAGACACCTAATTATCGAAATTGACGTAGCACTGGTACCTTCTTCACCGTCCTTCGGAAACCAGGGATGGCGACGCATTCCATTGCTCGTGATCCTAAATATGTTGGCCGCCACGAGTTCCCCGAGTTCACTGCAAGTGTCGAAGACGAAGATGTGGGGGTAACGCCGATCGTGTAATTCATGACGATCATCCATCGCGAGGAGGATGTGTTGCATCTTGATGACTTGTTAACACTGTCCGCAACCCCCAAGTCAGTAAAACAGACATGCTAACTTGCGTTTCGTAATCTCAACATTGAAAGTGCAACATGCCTGCAATCGACAAAATAACAATCAAAATAATTAATTAGCTACTCACTTCACTATTATGCAAAAAGAGATAGCATATTCTTCTATGGAGATTCAATACAGTGTATGTACACTGCATAATGATGTCGATATATGTTGCAAGTAACGAGTATCAAGAAAAAAAGGCAATCATGAAATAGATTTACAACGTTGATCTGTAACTAGTTAGTGGATTCATCTTCATTTATGTGGCAATACCAATCATCAACAGTAGCAAGTGGATAAAGAAAGTTGGAGGATTAATAGCATTGAGACATCCATTAGATGTGGAGTCAGGCGAGCTCTCTTTTACTGGCGGTGGCAGCAGTGCTTCTTCTAGCGCAGGATTTCCAGTAATGTTGCGTAGCAGAATGAGGTTTTTGTAATTGTCGAAAAACAAATCTAAACCTTTGGTATATGGGATTATACATGTTCGTAACTAAAATTCCTAAGAATGGTGCACTCACTTCAACTTGATCCCTCTGTTTCTGAACAGAGAAGTCAGTGCGCGATCAAACTTGTTGTCTGTCAAGTTCCTTCATGACAGAAAAAGGGTATATAAATAGAGAATGACCATAGACATTCACAAAGCTAAAAGGTATATAAGACAACTCATAACTCAAGGAGATTAGGTAATTTGCCAAGAAATTCCGGAATGCTTCCGCTTAAACTGTTATTATAGAGATCACTGCAATCCACATGAAAGAATTTTGTCTAATGAGAAAAAAAGAATTGAATCTAATACAGATATCTATACACATTTCTTTTGTTTTCATGAAATGACATTCTGCTTACATTATTTCGAGTGCAGTAAGTTCAGAGAAGTCAGGAAAGCTCCCACTGAGGCCGTAGCTACCAATAAACTATACATGAAATTGCAAACAGAGTATTTGAGTTTTATACATAGCTAGAGAAGTATTGATAATTATGGAGTAAGATAATATTCTATAAAGTTTTGCTTCGAAAGAGCTAAAAGTTTGGGATCCCATTTCATATTAAATCTCAATCAAATCCATCTTTGCCTACTATTAGATAACTATTTAAACCACCATATATAATATAGATATGAACTCTAATCCCTTCTAAACAAAGTTTTTGTCTCCATTGCAGAATGCAAACTAACAACAATTGTTTGACTGAAAATAACCATCAAAGCTATGAAAGCCTCACAGTTTTTTTTATTCTAGGTGCTTCATCGGAGCTACAGCCGACCCATTTCTACTTGTAGCCGTAGGGAGGACATGGATCTTCAATACACTTGCAGGGATGCCAAACTATTATGCAACTTTGCCAGCGCGTTCACTGGAACACAATCAACATAAGTGTTAGAGAATATTCTTTGTGGCTATTTATTAAGAGAATATTCTATGGAGAATATCCTATAGAATATTCTCTCTTGAGCACCTATATAAGGATCGCCACACCCCCTGTACTCATTGAGAAATTCCAATAGAATATCCGCCCCGTTAAGGGCTTCTCCCGTGGTTTCATCCCGCTCCTTAGGGAGTAGGGTTCCACGTAAATCCAAGTGTTCTTGATGTTTATTGTTCTTGTTTTATCAATTCCGCTTCCGCTTCTCTAATTTCAACATGGTATCAGAGCGGGTCGATTCTCGAGGATTTATTTTTCATTATTTTATTCGAAATTTGATTTCGGAGTTCTCGAAGATTGATATTTTGAAGATCCAGTTCCGTATCATTGGAGTTCCTGATTAAGATCTGTTCAGGCATGCTTCTCTAGATAAAGATCAAAGTCCTATCGCATATTCTAAGGCTGCAGGCGGCATGACCATGCCCAACCAGCCTTGTCGCAGGAAGAGTTTCTCTATCCAGGAGGTGGCATCGAGCCACAATTGATCTTGCTTCCCCCACAAGGCAGCGCTGGCGGAATCTCGAGTTTTTGGTGAGATCGAACCCTAGCATGCGCAGGCGGCGCCCAAACCATCGGGGAGATCTCCACCAGCAAGCGGCGCACCCCCGCACGCCCCGACGACTCAACTCAGCGGTGCCCTAACTCCAGCGCGACACCATCGTCCTCGGGCGATGGATCTCGAGCGCCCTCCACGCGCAGAATTCCAGGCCACCTCCGTGCTTCCAGCGGCATCTCTCCAGGCTGCACTCCAGCGTTCAGGCGACACCCAACCTCCAAGCGGCACCCTATCTCGTCGCTCCTCCCGCGCACGGTGCTCCATATTTCTGCGGCGATTCGCTTTCTCTCCTCGCGCAACTGCCATCTCCAAGCATCGGTGGTCGACCGTCTTCAGCCCTCCAAGTGCGTGCATCACGCGCGCATGCCCAGGCACGTCTCCAGAACCTAGCGCACGAGCCCTGCGCACAAGCCCTAGCCCGAACTCCAACTTCAATCGGCGGCGCAGGGATACGAAAGGGTCCCCAAGGGAACCCTAACGCATGGAGAATAGGGGCCCCGTTGCCCTTTCGTTTATAAAAAAATTGAGGGGCGTTTATGGTAAGGCCCAGTTGGGCGTTAAAAAGGAATCGAAAAAAAAAACTCATCGGCCTTGTTTGTTGAGAAAAAAAAAGAGGGAAAAGAAAAGGATGCGCTGGGCCAAGTGGGCCACATAAAAAATGTGCAAAAAAAAGAGAAAAAAAAGGCACGTACACCTCAAAAGCCGTACGCAGTTTCCAAAAAAAATGAAATGAAATGACGGCTATTAACAAAAAAGGGGGGGATTGAAATAGCCGAAAAAAATGTTTAAAAATGATATATTCTTCATGACATCTGCACAACAGACCGACACTCCAGATTTCTACATGATCATCCGTCTTCACCGAGCATCAACTTCTTCCTCTAGGCGCATACTTCTTCTTTTGCGACCCGACTACTACTCCGCATTGGACTTCTTCTTCTGCAGAGACTCTACTCCAGGCACGACAGAGATACGTTCCGGTGACCTGCAGGCACGACAGAGATACGTTCTGGTGACCTGATATCGCAGCGGTTCTACAGGCATGACAGAGATACGTTCCGATGACCTGAAAGCCGCAGACCCGTCCTCGTGCGAGGTCTTCTACCAGCAGCGGACATGTCTTCTTCTTGTGATGTATCGTGTGAAGATGTGTTGTGTACTTTCTTTTTGTTGCAAGCTGCAGCTTTCTCAGCTCCAGCTTGAGGGGGAGTGTTAGAGAATATTCTTTGTGGCTATTTATTAAGAGAATATTCTATGGAGAATATCCTATAGAATATTCTCCCTTGAGCACCTATATAAGGATCGCCACACCCCCTGTACTCATTGAGAAATTCCAATAGAATATCCGCCCCGTTAAGGGCTTCTCCCGTGGTTTCATCCCGCTCCTTAGGGAGTAGGGTTCCACGTAAATCCAAGTGTTCTTGATGTTTATTGTTCTTGTTTTATCAATTCCGCTTCCGCTTCTCTAATTTCAACAATAAGAAAAACACTGCTTATGATTAAGACCATGTCTGGTTGCATTACTATACACTTATAAGGAAATAAACATAGCATATGCACTATATGCAAAGAAAACCATTGGTTTTGGAATGTTCTTTAGCCTCATGTATACAGAACCTCATGATGGACTTCCTTGATCACTGCCACAGATAATTTTGAATCCTATTTTTTATATACGCTCAAACCTAACAAAACATGTTAAACTATAGTGATATATGCATGCATCAAGTATAGTAATCTCCAACCGAGTACGAAATATATATATTGACAAAGGAAATGTACCATCAATTGGATTTGTCTCCTCGTTTGGAAAGCTATGGATGAACAAGACCTCCAAGCCATTGATGAGGGGAGAGTCGAATCTGCCGTGGGCACGAGGGTGGCCTCGAGCTACTTGTAACTCCTACTGATGTGGCATTTGAGAACTCCAGGACATTCCCGAAGGGTGGAATGATGAGACCAAACTCCTTGGAGATGAGCACATCGTCCATGTAGATGTTGAAGGCTCTCTTTTCCTTGGAGTTGGATACCTCACTGAAGTACATTTCAGATATATTGGCAGGGATAATATGGAGGGAAAGGAGACTGTCATGGTGAGATTCTTCACTCTCTATCCCAGTTTAGAACATCTTTGATGGAGGATTATCAACACTTCCGGTTGTGTAGATGGCAGATGCGTTGCTCCTCGCAATTGTATGATTAGAGATGGCTATCGAAGTGTCGATGGGATACCATCTACGGTCGTATGGTTGTCCGGGAACCTACATGATGTCAAACAGTTCAGAACATATATACATCAATTCGAAACTGCAATACTATGTAAACTTTGGCATTTACATGTATAACTGTTGATAACGTCATATTTGAAATGAATCATTCACACTGTAATTGTCACTGTCATTAATGTTTAGACTGTAGCTGCTTGTTGAATCAACAGACGTGGACAAATAAAAGCTTATTTATTTCGCAAAAATACCCTGACAGACAATTCCCTCTTCTCATTTCCCCCCTTTTCCATCTTCTTCCACCTTTTTCCATCATTCACTCTTCTCTCCTAAGTGGATATTCTGCTATCACAAGTTCACAATAATCCTCGAGTTAGTCCATTCAGAGGATCACAGCTACATTCTCTATCTCAATCTAAGAATATCATGAGAGGAATTTGTTTATTACAAGGGAATAAAACAGAGGATCACACACACACACACAAGACAGCGACTGGAGTGCAGGAGAATTCCTTTCCGTAGGGTAAGATGCCAGTCAAGCATCGAGCGAGGGAGTGCGTAGTAACTACAAAGCAAAGCGAAGTAGCTGATTGACTTGTTTCCGACAAAGCGGGTCGTTTGTAGGCTTATATATAGTCAGAATATGGTAGGAAGACGCTGGAGGCCGACGTGGGAGCGAGGGAGAAGCCAAGCCAACAAAAGGCGAGCAGCCCTCCTCGCAATAGCAAACGGCCCGCATATAGCCCTTTTCTTTTTCTTCTTCTGTGGGGGAACGATCCTGCCCCCAAAACTACCAAAGGCGACCGGTCCGCCAAAGACAATCCCCCCCACACACACAAAGAGAAATGGGGGTTGTTGGTTGTTAGGAGAATGCGGAGCGTCAGGTAAGCGTAATAAACGAAGAACATCCCACAACTATATATGACGCAGCTCGACACACACATGAATAAGTCAAGAACTAAACATCTTCTTTAATCCCTTTTCTGTTGTCACGTTTATTTCAGTAAATTGGTCCGGATGATATAACTTGGTTACTATATGCATTGTGTGTTTGGTAACTGGTCTCCTAATCAAGTTCTTTTGTTGGTGGTGAATTAATAAAAATTAAGTTACAACCACTAAGAAAACTCCAATTTACAGTAAAATAGTCAATTACAAATTGAAAACGCACCTAATAGTCTCATTGGCACCAAGAGTGAATCTCCCAGGCGAGTACAAAACATAGCTGGAGTTGACCTCAGCATAAACCTCGGGATCCAACATCGTCAATGAAATGGATGAGACAAAGGGATCCTGATCAGCCTCCACCCTCCTAAAGCACACAATTGTCTTCTCCCTCTTCGTCAGGTAGATCACAGAAAAGGTCATAGCAGTTGCACTGGAAGTCGTCACCTTGCTCCAATCATGGCCTTCGAACATGAGCTCGAAGGATGGTGGCTTGTCGAGAACATTGTAGTTGCCGTAGTAGAACCGTACCCACACTACCACCTTCTTCCCCTCCCCCACAGGAATGTTGTAGCAGTTTTTCTTTTTCTTTGGGAACACCCTCAGAGTAGTGTCAGTCTTGATGACACTGGTTGTGTTTGGGAGTTGGCGCCTCTCGCCCACCCGCACGTACTTGCCATCGCCGACCCATGTCAAGCTGACACAGTCACAGAAGCCATCGGCAAAGCTGCAATCTATCTTCCAGAACTGGACTCCAATAATATAAGGGTGTACACAGGCAAGTAGTCAAAAAGAAGATATAGATATGCAGGAAAAATATACTGTGTTGTGTATGCATACCTGCAGAAGAGAGCAAGGGATGGAAGAAAAGGATATAAAGACATAGGAGAATACCATGATTTTTATGAGAGATAAAACTTTAATATGAAATGTTATTCAATCATCCGTGAGACTCTATGAAAGAGGGTACAGAGCATGAGTTGGGGGGACTGGACTTGTGAAATTTTCACTGGCAAACAGGTAAATTGGGTGGCAGTTTCTCAAAGATATACGGATAGGGACTTGGATATGGAGTTGACCAACGTGTTTTCGATGTATAAGTATAGGGTTGGGGTTGGGAAGGTTTGAAAAAGATGATTATTCCTTCAGCCTCGTGTTCATTAAAGTCAACCCACCATATTATTCAATCTTTTCTGCTAATAGAAACTAGATAAAATATCTGCACAAATTATTCGTGGTGGAAATTTATTCTTAGTGATATCACAGGAAAAATCAATGATTCTGCTGAGAAATCTACAGAAGCTAATTCTATTAAAAAGACAATAAGGATCGAGCTTAGATTTTAAGCTTCTTGAACTGAATATCGCCCCAATCAATCAGAGTCAAGAGGTCCTTTTTGCCAATGGTATGCATAACGACAATTATCTGTTAATTTTTTTCTTTAGATACTATTTCAATCATTGCTAATTTAGCAAAGTTTCGAAGATACCCTCTTAAAAAAGTCAACGGATTATCATTGTTGGATGATTCGTTGCCTGCAATACAGCAACAAATGACATTTGTTGTCAATTTCCAAAATCAAAGTTAATTTTACAATGAATAATATTTGTTGGTGTAAAGTTGTAATTGGAAGATATAGCAACGGATCTTCAAGTTACTCGTTGCTATGACTCCATTTCATTGCAATGAGAGCACCTTAGAGGCAACAACCATTGACTTTGGTATACTTGTAAGTCCATTTCCCGAAAATAAACAAAGCACACTGCAACAACCACTGATGGATTGATATTCAAAAGACTTCACAACGAGATAATAATTTAATAGAACAAAAAAGTATCACTAGTAATCTCCCAAGAACGCTTAGTAAATTGACTGAAAAAATACATCTTATGTGAAGTGTCAAATTACAGTGCACAAACATAAGATTGACAGACTTCTCGATTCATCTTTGTTTAAGTAGCGAAAACAATCACCAATAGTAGCAAGTGGACTAAGAGAGTTGGAGCATTGATAGCTCCAATGCGTCCATTAGGTGGTGCACCTACTGAAGAAGTCCCTTGTAATGGTGGTGGCTGTAATGGTGGTGGCGGCGGTGCGCTCACTTCAAGTGCAGGATTTCCGGTAATGCTGTGTAACATATTAAGATTTGCATAAATCTCAAAGATCAATGTTACAATTCCACTATATGAGAAGATTGTTTTTTATTATACTAAAATTTGTAATAGTGATGCACTCACTTCAACTTGATCCTCTTGATTTTTGACAGAGAAACAGGTATGCTATCAAACTTGTTGTCTGCCAAATTCCTTCAGGACCAACAAAGGGCGTGAAAATACAAGGACTGTGAGCTTCTAAAAAAGAAGATATTGCATAAGAGAACTCACAACTCCCGAAGATTAGGTAATATGCTAAGAAACTCCGGAATACTTCCACTTAGACTGTTATTATGCAAATCACTGCAGTTCATACGAAAGCAAACAGTTCATTACGGAAAAAACAAAGAATCTAATAGGAATCGATGTAACTTCCAAATGTTTTCATGGAGTGAAGATGTACGTACATTACTTCGAGTGCAGTAAGTTCAGAGAAGTCAGGAAGGCTCCCGCTGAGGCCATAGCTTCCTAGAGACCTGTACATGAATTGTAACAAAGCATTTGAGTTTGACCATAACCGAGGAAGCGGGGACGGAGCCAGAATTTTCTATTGGGTTGCGTAAATGGTTGACACTTGTATTTACAAGAAAATTTTACAAACCATGTAAACGTACAACTTCACATAAATATCGCTACAAATATTGTATTTATAAAAAGATCCTTACAAAGTTCTTCGTTTCACATAATTACACTTTAATTTATGTGATGTTCAATAATACTATTAAATGTAATAATTTTAAATAAGCAATTCTATACAAGGTTCAGAAAGTCGGTATGCGGTATGCGTTCGGTCAGGCGGTCTGAAGCGAGTAAGCGGGCAGGCGGAAGTATATGCGGAAGTATATGCGGACTATGCGGTTTCTATTATTTTAATTAAAAATAATTAGCAATATAATAATAAATTCAAATACTAGACATTTTATATTTTAAAAAAAAATGTAGGTATTAGAATGTGAAGATTTTCAACCCTAATCTCAATACTAGTCATAAGATTCATAACAAAATATCTATAGCAAAATGTTGGTCTAAAATCACTTATATTAAATCATAACAATCATTCAAAAATGTACCTTTAGCAATTCAAACACTCATTACAACATTTTAATACAAACTTACAGTACAACAATTGTACTGTTACTACTGTAAACTTTCACTGAGTATTAGTAAGATCTAAAAGGGATCTTTGAAAATAAGGGAAACCTCATTTAGACGGCATTTAACATTAGTAAAGGTAGGAAAAATAAACATATCCCAATGGGTCGGATGTACTCCAGGATTCTTCAACACTAGATCAACATTAGATCAACACTGTACTCCAGGATTAAACATTAGATCAACATTAGATTTTCCATAAACAAATAGATCAACACTGTACTCCAGGATTCTACATTCAACACTAGATCAGGATCAACATTCAACACTAGCCGGCATTTAACATTAGATCAACACTGTACTCCAGATTAAACATTACTACTATAAACTCCAGATAATCCCATAAATGTAGAGATAGTTATTAGTCTTTGATGTTATTTATTATTTTAGTTCCTTTATGTACCTCTCTTGTAATTTACCCAAGGGCTCTCTCCCTATATAAGAGACCCAAGGGCTCTATGGAATAATCATCTGAGTATTCTAACATGGTATCAGAGCCATGACCCTAACCTAGGGTTTCCACCGCCGCCCCCCCCCCTCTCTAGGGTTTCGCCGCCCCCCCCCCTCCTCTAGGGTTTCGGCGCCCCCACCCTCGAGCTCGCAGTCTCCCGCCGCCGCCACAGCCCTCTCTCCTTCACCGGGACCCTCCCCACGCCGCCGCCAGCCACTGCCGGGGCCCCAGACCGCCGCCAGGCCCCTCCCTCACCTGCCGCCAGCCACTGCCGGGGCCCACCCACCGCCGCCAGGCCCTCCCCACCGCCGCTGGGCCACCTCCACCTGCTGTCCAGCCGCTACCGGGCCCTGTCAGACGCCGTTTTTGCCAAGTAGAGGCTTCCAAAGCCTCTACTCGTTGCCCGGTCTGTCGCATTCTTCCTAGGACTCGGCCTCATGTTTGATTCAAGTGCATAATCGTCTACCTATGCACTTGAATCCTATAAGGTCTTGGTAGACATTATTTTCTTGGTCTATCAGTAGTTGATCTTCTCCGGCATCATGTCAGATCAGAAGATAGATATGCCCGCCATAGGTGCCTTCAAAGGTTCGGCACCAATCGTCAAGATGGACGGGACGAACTACGAACTGTGGGCGATGCAGTTCCTCAGTCTTATGAAGTCGTGTGGTAAGAAGCATATTCTTATCGAGGATGAACCGCCGGAGAAGACAGGGATCTATGCCTCATGGGAGGCGGATGATGCGTACGCCAAGGTGTGGCTCTCAGGTACGCTCACGATGGAGATTGCGAATGATGTCCTTCACCAGCCCACCGCTAAGGCGATGTGGGACATTTTGGCTATGACGTACTCTCAGGTCCGAAATGAGACGAAGATGCTCCAGTTACAGCATGATATATTTACCACGAAGCAGAATGGGAAGCCTCTTCATTCCCTGTACACGTCGCTTCGTGGCATGTTCGAGAAGCTCTACAGCACCATTCCGCTTACAGCCACACCGGAACAGCAGAAGACGTTCCGCAACGCCACTATGGTTGGCGTATTACTCGCTGCCCTAGACCCGGAGTACGAGGCAGCACGTGCTCAGATACTAGCAGATGCCACCATCCCACCGATGGAAGAGGTATACAGAAGGCTCAGTCGTGTACCCGTTCCATCCAGTACAGCGACTGCGACTCCGTCAGCAATGGCAGTTTCCAGGGGACGTGGTGGTTCGTCCCCGTTTCGTGGCAGGGGAAGTGGTGGACGTGGCCGCGGAGGCCGCATACGCTCTACGTGCTCGTACTGCCGCCGCACTGGTCATTCGGAGGATACATGCTATTCCAAGCATGGTTTTCCTCCTTCTGCACGAGTAGCTGATCATGTTCAGGGTCCACCCGCATCTACTCCAGATCACAGGTTCGAAGAGTTGGTGGCACGACTTCGGGATATTATGCCACAATCTTCTTCATCAGAGGGTGCAGACGTTTCTGATGTTGCGGCTTCGGCATCAGCCAGTACATCGGCCTCAGCCAGTGCCTCAGGTACTCCTTCAGCCTCACTTCATAGTCATGACCTCACAGGATGGATTGTCGACTCTGGAGCTACCCATCATCTATGCCGTGAGAAAGACATTCTGCAGTCCTACAGAGCTGTTCAGCCAGGTCGCTCTGTACTCATTGCTGACGGCACTCAGTCCCCTATCATTGGTCAGGGGGAGACAGCTTTGCTACCTTCTATGCACTTACAGAATGTGCTACATGCTCCAGAATTCTCTATGAACCTCTTATCTATTAGTCAGATCACACGTGACTTGCACTGTCGTGCTATTTTTGATCCATCGTCTGTTATTTTTCAGGACATACTGACGGGCAGGGTGATTGGCTGTGGTTCTGAGCACAATGGCCTTTATCGTCTCGTTCGTAACTCCTACGCTGGCGTCTCCTTGCATAACCAGACCTCTGTTTCTCCGTACACCTGGCATCTTCGGTTCGGTCATCTACCACTTCAGAAGATGTGTCACCTCCTGCCTCAGATATCTCCGAGTTCCTCGTTTCGGTGTGAAGCTTGTCAATTAGGGAAGCACCATCGGTCTAGCTTCCCCGGTCGTCAGAGTCGGAGCAGTAGCTCCCCGTTTGAATTATTTCATATAGATATTTGGGGTCCAAGTCGTGTCCCGGATCACCAGGGGCACAGGTTCTATCTAGTTGTAGTTGATGATTTTTCCAGAGTGTCGTGGACTTTTCTTCTCAAAAATAAATCCGAAGCAGGACATGTTCTCCAAAATCTAATCAATGAAGTTCAGAATGTTTTTTCATCTATTGTTAAGTATGTGCGTACAGACAATGCCTTGGAGTTCTGCACTCGCTCTCTTGCTAGCTTCCTTTCATCTAAAGGCATTGTTCACCAAACCACATGTGCCTACACCTCTCAACAAAATGGGGTTGCCGAACGAAAACATCGACACTTTCTTGACATTGCTCGCACTTTACTTATTCAGAGTTGTGCCCCATTAACCTTTTGGGGTGATGCTATACTTACTGCGTGTTATCTGGTCAATCGAATGCCTACAACTGTTCTTGGGGAAAAGTCTCCAATCTCTGTTCTCTTTCCTGACAGAGACTTGTTTACACTGACACCTCGGGTATTTGGCACTGTCGCTTTTGTTCACCGCTTATCTCCGGGGCTTGATAAGCTATCCCCAAGGGCTATCAAGTGTGTTTTCGTGGGTTACTCCAGGACACAGAAGGGGTACCGTTGCTATGATCCTGTCAATAACAAGTACTATGTGAGTGCAGATGTTACTTTCTTCGAACCGGTCATGTACTTCTCCCCTGCAGGTGACAGATTGGTCTCCTCCACATCATCAGACTCCCAAATCTATGTTCCACCACCTCCAAGCCTGGGTCCGTATTCTAATCCATCATCACCAATATCAACACCACCACCACCACCACCACCACCAGCCCCAGTTGTACCTTTCACTAAGTTCTATACGAGACGCACAGGCCCTGCTCAAGCTACATCTCAACCATCCAGCACGCCTCAGGTATGTTCTGATATTAATGATGGGTTAAATAATGCACATGTGCAGGAGCTTTTACCACAGGAGGATGCCCAACCGGTCAGCAGTGTCTTGGATGACTTGGACCGGCCCATTGCTCATAGGAAACAGCGAAGACAGTGTGCATCATATCCCCTAGCCTCTCATGTATCCTTTCATCGCCTCACTGGGGATTTCCAGAAGTTTGCCGCAGCTGTATCGTCCGTTGAGATTCCACGGACATATCAGGATGCCATGAAGACTGAATGCTGGCGTTTAGCAATGGAAGAGGAGATGCGTGCATTGCAATCCAGAGGGACTTGGTCTCTAGTCCCTATTCCTCAGGTGCGTCTGTGGTGAGCTGCAAGTGGGTTTTTACGGTCAAATATCATGCAGATGGTCGTCTTGACAGATACAAGGCCAGGCTTGTAGCACGAGGGTTTACACAGACATATGGGGTAGACTACTTGGACACTTTTTCACCGGTGGCGAGACACTCTACCCTTCGCATTCTTCTATCGGTGGCAGTGGTACGTGACTGGCCCATATTCCAGCTTGATGTTAAGAATGCTTTCTTGTATGGTGATCTACAGGAAGAAGTCTACATGCAGCAGCCACCCGGGTTTGCTGCTGAGGGGGAGTCTCAGAAGGTGTGTAGACTTCATAAGGCTATCTATGGCCTTAAGCAGAGTCCTCGTGCATGGTTCCAGAAGCTCTCCCAGCTTATTGAACGACAGGGTTTCAGAAGATCAAATGCGGATCACTCACTGTTTGTCAAGAAGACTCCTAGAGGTACCATCGTTGTTATGGTATATGTTGATGACATATTGGTTACTGGAGATGATGCACGAGGGGTTGAGATAACCAAGTCTATGTTGGGCAGCCAGTTCACTACAAAGGATCTAGGCACAATCCGGTATTTTCTGGGGATAGAATTTGCAAGAAATGCACAAGGAATGGTGATGAATCAGAGAAAATATGTCACAGATTTGC
The DNA here is from genome assembly GCA_037367405.1 of Ottelia alismoides. Lineage (NCBI taxonomy): Eukaryota > Viridiplantae > Streptophyta > Magnoliopsida > Alismatales > Hydrocharitaceae > Ottelia > Ottelia alismoides. The sequence continues at coordinate 63,033 of JAZKJV010001375.1, forward strand.
TGATTGAAACAGGAATGACTGGAAGCAGACCTTCAAGTACACCTATGGACCCAAGTATGAAGCTGTACGATGAGGACACTGAGGAGGTGGACAAGAGAAGGTACAGAGAAATGGTGGGCAAGCTCTTATACATCACTATAACTCGACCGGATATTGCACTTGCAGTAAACCGGGTGAGTCAATTTATGGAGCAGCCGAGGCAAGTACATATGGATGCATTGTACATGATATTGAGATATCTGAAGTCTTCTCCAGGAGCAGGGTTGCTGTTCAAGAAAGCCACAGATTTGTCTATTTCAGCCTGCGCAGATGCGGATTATGCAGGATGTCCACGGGATCGTAAGTCGACTTCTGGATTTGCTGTCTTTGTAGGAAGCTCTTTAGTCTCCTGGAAAAGCAAGAAGCAGACTGTCGTGGCGAGATCCAGTGCCGAATCCGAGTACAGGGCCATGGCACAGGCAAGCACAGAAATGATGTGGGTTAAAGCAGTCCTAGAAGATCTGAATGTTGAAGTTCCCTTGCCTATGAACCTGCAATGTGACAATCAGGCAGCGTTATTCATTGCCAACAATCTAGCCTTCCATGAGAGAACAAAACATATAGAGGTGGATTGTCATTACACTAGGGACATGATTCAGAAGGGCTTCATCTCCACGTCCCACGTCAGTTCAGAGGACCAGACAGCAGACATATTCACGAAACCATTGCTCAGGGGACCTTTCCAGAGATGTTCTTCCAAGCTGAGCATGATAGATATCTATGCTCCATCTTGAGGGGGAGTGTAGAGATAGTTATTAGTCTTTGATGTTATTTATTATTTTAGTTCCTTTATGTACCTCTCTTGTAATTTACCCAAGGGCTCTCTCCCTATATAAGAGACCCAAGGGCTCTATGGAATAATCATCTGAGTATTCTAACAATAAACAAATATCACAATAATACAACACGGATATACACCAGGATTCTACATTCATAAATCAAAACAATAAAAGATGATCTTAAACAAAAAATGCCGAACGTTAGTGATCTTGTATGTTCAGTGGTTACCTGCGTCGCGCCGGCGGAGATGGAGATTTCTGGAGAAGCACCAGCACGCGTCGCCAGCGGCAGATGTGGTAGATGTCTCTTAAGAAGGCGGCGGAGAACAGCCTGCGTCGTGGTGTGCACGAAGGAACAACTTGCATTGCCTTAGCAATGGCGGAGGAGCAAACTCGAGGAAGGGTGGAGCAGAAGTTTCCTTCGCTAGGGCTCGGAAGGAGGGAGACGCGTTTCTTGCGAGAGGGGTTTGTCGTGCGAGCGGGAGCTAGGGCTGGGAAGGAGAAAAGAAAAGGGGGCTTTACGATTTCCGAAGAAATAAATCAATAAATTTTGGGGCGGGAGCTCTATTACAAATTCGGCCGCATATGCGGCATACTCGGGGTGCATATGCGCTTTAGCCGCCTTATGCCCGCATATCAAATACCCGGAGCGTTTGGTTGCCCGAGTACGCATATGCGGCCGCACATGCGGCCGCCTGGGCCGCCTTTCTGAACCCTGATTTTATATGATGATTTACGTGTAGGGACGAAAACATATATAGATATATGTACAGATCCCTTATCATATATGTCATACATATTTTGACATGTGTACTTGTATTCGTTTTAACATGGATATATATAGGGTTGCAAAGGATACGAATACATATTTAGGTGTTATCATATCCTTGTCTCTTTCATAATCTTGATGTGGCCACAGAAACAAAATCCTTACGAATAATACAGATACCAAAAGCAATAAGCATAAATCAGATACGATTATATAATAAACAGATATGAATTATTCTACGGATGAAAAATATCTTCTAACACTTATATTCAGAAGATTTTTTTTAGAAGTTTAATTTAAAAATTGATTAAATCAAACATATATAAACTATAAATACAACAAAATAAAAAGGAAAATAAAGTAATATTCTAAATTAAATAGCTTGTATAATAATTAAATAAAAATAAAGACATATTTTTCTTTCTACATTCAAAAATGATTCAAAATGCAATATTCCATGTGTAACCATGTAACATAATTAAATATATGTCTACACACACTCTGCCATACGTCAATACAATATACATATATAAATTCAATAATACGTATATACTCGTATCCGCAAAGAAATAAAACTCATACCTTTATATGTATTTGTAAAAAATGAGAATGCGGAAGTGTATCAAAGATAAAGAAATATAAAACAATGGAAAAACACTAGGATTTTACGTGGAACCCTATTCTATGAAGGAGGGGGATAAACCCCGAGAGAAGGTGATGAATCTGTGATTCAACGCTCTGATTAGCTGAAAATAGAGCTTCATCTCGAGTAATTAGGTGCATTCATGTGTTTATAACTCATAATTAACATTCATGCACTTGTAAATTATATAAATTAGCATTTCATCCTGCATTCATATTTACATGTAAATATTCACCTAATTTCATCTATTTTTAATTATATCACTAATGCCAATGAAACCAACTCCATTGTGTACATATCATTAACATTAATCAATAAAAAATCCTAAAAAAATACTAACTTGTATATATATGAAAAAAAACAAAGCCTAATTTCATGACCAAAAACCCATAAAAGTTGATATCTTTCGCATACAATGTCCAAATTCACTCTACTCACTTTTGAATTAATGCACATTCAATTATCTAGAAATCAATATCAGATTCAAAAGAGTTAAAGTTTATTTATGAAAATTGGGTTTTGGACCGAACTGTATATTGTATATTTGTTGATTTTTGAATTATTATTCTATATACATATTTAACTCTTTTTAATTTATTTCTTTTTCATTTCTTTATTTTATCTCATTTTCTAAGAAATAGAAATCTAAAAATATAAGAAAAGACGTAAAAATAGATCCTGACTTGAGTACATGGCTTATTCACCTGTATATAACTCACATCACTCATTTATTCTGATATTTTGTTAACTCATAAAAATTCCAAAAAAAATGCATTTTGTCCATTGCATTATTACATCATTTTTATTTTTGCAAGCATTTAGTGTTTACAAAAAAGCCAAATAAAAAATTCAAAACTAAAAAATTGGTATTTTATATGCATAAAATATCATAAAAATCCATAACTTGCACAGTTGAGTTCATTTGCATTTCAGTCCTTGATGAATAGTGTAGAGCACATTTAGATCAACATTTTTCATTTCAGGGTTTTTTGCATTTGAAGATATTTTCAATTTTTTTATCAATTTTTCTTTATTTTCTTGCATTGGTCAACACTCTGGTCAACATTGTACATGTGTCGCATCCTCATTGGTCCATGTCATAGAAGGTCGTATCGGTGATATATCAGCGGTATATCGACGATATATCGCTGATATATCAGTTTCGATCGGGAAGGGGTTTCGATATCACTCAGTATATCCTTTTACAGGGATATCGGCGATATATGGCGATATATCGGCGATATATCGCCATATCGGCTCATATTGGTCAAAAATGGATTCACTACAAAAAATCCCAGATATCAATCAATATCACCGATGTTTCGCGATATCTCTACATATCAATGATATTATTCATGCAAGATTGATTCCACTCCTTATCTAGCTACACCCATTATTAAAACACACATCTAGTTACACCTAGTATTAAAACACACAATGGTTCATATATATTTTGTTTCGGGTCAGGGGCATTGCCCCCCACCCCGCAAGGGGGGGCCAACCTGGGCCCCCCGGGCTCGCTGACTGAGCAACGAGACCCCCGTACTGGTAGGGTATGGTGTGACAAGAGGGTACATACAATGGTTCTTCAACTTCTTGTATATTTGCAAGTTATTCATGTTGTAAGAACTTGAATGAAATCCATTTCCAATATCTATAAAGTCAATTCTTCAAAAAAAATATCTATAAGTCAAGAATCAATATTACCATTGATATGTTCAAAATGATCGATATATGCGATATAAGCTTCATAGATGATCTATATGTGTGATCTAAGAGTATATTTGTAAGTTATTTAGTGATCTAAGAACTTGGATGAGATCCATTTTCAATATATAGTCAACAACTAACACTACCAGCGATATTTTTGATATGACTGATATGTACAATATAAGGATCATAGTCTTCACAAATAATCTATGTGACATTTAAGTGTATATTGTAAGTTATTTAATGTTAAGAACTTGAATGGAATCTATTTCCAAAATCTATAGGTCAGGATTAACATTAACAGTGATATGTTCGATATGACAGATATGTGCGATATATGGGCTATAAATGACTGATATGTGTGACATAAGTGTTTATTTCTAGGTTATTTGTTGTTTTAATATCTTGGATAATCTTAATTTCTGAAAAAACGACAAAAATGGTTTTTTAGGCATTTCTGATATTTCCACCAATATCGTCGATATGTCGGCGATATATCCCGATATATCCATTTCTGGGTGGACCGAAACGATATCGATACGGCCTTCCTTGGTCCATGTCAGTGCTCAGGACAACCCGCCCAAATCCTCGATCAATGCCTATTGTCTTCTAGCACCCCTAATTCTGACAATTGGATCAAACTTGATCCAACGGCCCGAATCACACATGCTTCACTACCAGCCTCTCCATGTGTGGATTACATGCCCATCTTCCCGTAGTTGGATCTAAGAAGATCCAACAGTTGGTGCTCTTCCTCCTTCCTCCAACTAACATCCTCCATCTTTGATCTCCAACGACCCTGACCATGGCCGTACTCAATTATCCCTTATCCCTCCTCTGATCATCTCCAACTGTCAGTTGTGCCTTCCTCCTCCTTTATCCCTTCGCAATCAAGCCCCAACGACCGAGCCACACAACCAACACATCTTCTCTCTTCTTCCCTTTCTATCCTATCCCAACCAATGGTCGAAGACACGATGATCCCTTATACCCTTCTCCCGATCATCTCCATTGCCTGGAAGCCAACAAAGCCCAACCTTTATCCCACTTCTCCGGCCACCTTCTTCCAACAACCAAAACCACCTTTATCTTCGTCAGACGAAACCCACAGACCCACGCTCCATCTCTAGATCTACCCCTTTATAAAACCACCTCCTCCGACCACTAATTTTCTATTCGCCATCATTTGCACGCGCACAAGAGAAGGAGAGCTCGAGGACATCAAGTTGGTGATAGCAGCTCGATCAACTTTGGCGACGACCCTTAGACAGGCGAGATCCAAGGTCGATACACGACCTTTCTACCGATCCCTCTACCAAAGGACCAACCGAGTGTCTATCTTCTTCGTCGGACGTCGAGGTAACCATCAAAGCGACCTCTGTCCTCCATCATAGGTGACACACTTCCAGGTATACCCATGTCCCCTTTCTTCTTCTTCATCTTCCTTGTTCATCTTCACTACTACTCTTCTTCATACACTCCATCTTCTGCTCAATTCCCCACTTCGATCTCCTTCACCAACTCACATCGATTACCATCGATCGTCGTCCTCCCCCTATGCTTCACCTCTACCTCTCACACCTCCTCCAACTCTGACTAATTCGTGGTCAAAGATCCGCTCCTTTCCCACACAACAAGAGGAGCAGCAACACTCATCTCCCCCCTTTTCTTATGCGTTAAGATTCGGCTAAACCTTCGTAGCTTGAGCCACCTTGCCCTTGTAGGTACAGGTCGAGGAAGACTAGGACTCCACATTCTTCAGTTATCGCCTGAGGCAGCCACCGGACCTCTACTCGTTGTTGTGAGAGAAGAAGACCTTGGAGGATGGCATAAACAAGGAGGTCCCTTCAAGCTACATGTGCCATCTGATCCTGATCACGTGGCTCTTGTTTCACCACAAGATGTCATCGTATGATCAAGCATCAAGCCTCAGCAATACCATCCATCTATGCTCTAGACACAACCCTGGGATCGCCCTCAACAAACGCATCAGGACCATTGGTTTGCGCCCATTCTTCAGGCGTCAGACTCGAGGTGCCTCCACGTTCACTATACGTGACGGGCCATTTACAGGAAAGCCCCTGACATTTCCAAAATTCACTAAGAAGTCCAAACAATGTGCTTCTCGACGTGATCGGGATCATTTACAGGAGCACCCTCTTTTGGAATTGGCGCAAATACCACCCACCCCCACCCCTGAAGGGTAAATTTCACAAGAATCCCGACGACTCCCCAAATTTCAAGAAACTCCTCTGAAGGTCTATTTTGTGACATATTTATTTATTTTTCTTACATGTATGCCCCTAGAACTGATTTGTGGATATCTTGAGCATTATTCATCAGATTTCGTCATTCTTTAAGTCATTTTGAAGCTTGTGATACTTTCTATCATTTAGAAAATTTAATTGCATATTTTGAAGAATTATTTGACATCAATAAATTTAAGGAATTATTTGATTAAAAACCCTCTAAAAGGAGATATTGTTTTATTTATTCTCTTACATTTGTATAGCATTTATTTCACTGCATAAAAATTATTACAAAAATTCATGTACAATATTTTCTTTAATTAGTTGCATCTCTTTTTTTAAAATCCATAAAAAATGCAAAAATGCAAAAACCATAAAAATTCATCTCTTGAAAACCTAAAACTCGAGTTGTTTGAAAATTAATTATAAAGCCCCACATTACCTCCCTGAGTTCGACCTTGAGACTTGCACAAGTAAATTAAACAAATCGACCACATTAAAATTAATTTTCATATAGTATTGTTTTTCCATATGGTTTTTGACAAATTGATTTCTACCTGACTACAACATAATTCTCACTAATTAAGAAGGGTAGAAAGTGGCCTGCCAGAAGGCCTCTCAAGGGCCAAGTAGTCTGTTATACCTTTCTCTCAACTATTACAAAAGTTGTGTGGCTTGTTATATAGCCCCACCAGAATGGTTGAGTCTCACTCATAGATGATGTGGGACTAAACCTGTGGATGTGGTAATTGGACCACGATAAGATCTAATTACTCATGTCTAATGCATACTCCAACACTCCCCCTCAAGCTGAAGCATGCAATGCTCAGTTTGGACAAATAGAAGGAAAATCACTCACCCACAAAATACATGATACTACAGATAATATCAACTCAAAGCATACTCTACTAATTGTCGATGAAAATGTTGCTTCTCATGTCGTGTCGGTGAGGACTTGTGCTATGTATTGCATCTGTCATAATCATTGAAACTGGAATGAGTCTCAACATGGAGAACTATGACCCGCAACTACTCCATCTCTCTGCATGGCCAAACTAGAGAAAGCCATGGAAACATCCCTGCTAGAGTCCAAGGACATTGGAGAATGGAGTCTGAACAGTGTTACAGAAGTTGGAATTCGGTATTCAATCAGAGGGGTCACTAAATAAAGAATATTCGGGTCGGGCAACTACTCAGGATTATTCGATTTTGTATTTTTTTTACTTTAAATATAAAAAATATTTCTATCGCATATATATTTTTTTACATTTTTTATACATATACGGTCATCAATTAACAATAATCCAAGATAAAACTACCACTCAACAAGGTGTGTGTGTGTGTGTATATAATATGGAATTTTGACCTTTGTGGTGATATCATGATTACTGGTAAAACTTCAGAATTAAAAATAAAAAATAAAAGTTCCAATGGTCAGTCACCAGATGGCCGAATAGTCGGATCGATTGGACAACTAGAGGTCTATTATGTTGGGGAGACGCCCCTGATGAATCTTCATTTCATCACCTTTATTCTTTCATTTTGGCCTTTAAACCCTATCTAAATGCATGTGAATACCATTATTTTGCACAAATTAACATTCATTATTTATTGTATAAATACTGTATAAAATACATTGTTTAAATCCAAAACAAAAGAATAAAGAAAAGAAAAGAAAAAGAATAAAATGCCAAAGGTATTTTATGACTCTAAACTCCGAGACCTAGGCATCTTGATGACTGGGTCGACAAGGAATAAAGTAGGGGGATAAGGGCCAAAAATCCTATAAATTCCCATTCATTTATTTATCAATAATTCATTTTTAGAACCTAGTTTATTTTCTATTCTTTATACCTCAAAGGAAGAAACTTTGTACATGAAAGTTGTAAATAATAATATATAGAAAAATAAAAAATTGATTTCATACAAAAATAATATACATTGTACTTTTTATACTAAAAATAAAAAGCCAAAACCTAAACTTCCCATATCCATACCTCCTTAATAAAAACTCAAAATGAATCAAAATCATCTTTAATGTATATAACTTTTAATAAGCTATTTAATCAAGGTGGTTTCCTTAATTTGGAGTTAAGGTGTGAAAGTTAGGTTTTGGACCCCTATTGTTTAGTATACCTAATAAAATATTCATTTTATTTATTCTTTATTATTTTTATAATTTTATATTTTATAATTTTGTATATTTATTATTTATAATATATGTACATATTTAGAATCAAATAAAATCATAGATAAAATGCAAAAATAAAATAGTGCACATGAATACATAGATGAAATACCTATACTTATACCTATATATTATATATACCTATTTATTTAAGTATACATAATATATCAGAAAAATAAAATCAAAATATATTTATGTATGTAAAAATAAGTTATAATTTTATAGATTATGTAAATAAAATAACAAAATCAAAAATACAAAATAAAAAAATATACAAAACATAGATGAATATACTCTATAAATTAAAACCTAAAAATTAACTTGTAATAAATAAGCCCATAAAAAATAAAAATCATGATAAAATACTATGTAAAATAATATTTTTTTATGTTTTAATTAAAAATTAAATAAATCATTTTCTACTTTATTTCAAAATATTTTCTATTTTTAATTTCAATTTTGTCCTTTTGTGGGGGACGTAGCTCAATCAGGCCCCATCACCCGTTGACTTGGGTCAACTGTCTGATCCAAGTAGTAGCCTTTGTCATACTACTTCTTCCCTCGATTCCACCGATTTTAGGAGGTCGATCCTTGCACTCATTCGGCTCGACGTCTCTTTGACTTCGGCACCTCGATCCATGGTCTCTCACGCCTGAATCTCGCCTCGATCCGAAGGTCATTGTGTCAAGAATCGTTCCCCGATAAAACATCGTCAGTATATAGCATTGCCTCGGGCCTTCACTCAAAATCAATCCTTTTTCCTCCCGCGAACCCTAGATTTGAACTTCGAAATCCCTTCCTGGTGACAACAGAAAGATATTCAGCATCTCAGGTGTGTCATTGGAAATCGAATCGAAGTGATCATGCCCCTCTGTCGTCCTCTACCCGGAGCTCTGCTTCAAGTGCGATAGACACAGTGAGCTTCTATTTTGCTCTGTTCCTTGTGTTCCTTAAGATGCCTTAGTGTAGTTTCGTCCGTAGTTTTGTGTTATTTCGTTTATTTCCCGTGATTTTCGATTCCATAACGCGGCGGAGCTTCAGCTTCGCCACCAATTCCAGATCACTCTCGATCGTTGTCGCCCACTGTTCACCCTCATCTCGTACCCCTTTCGCTTTTGATCATCCCGACCTCCTCATCTCACCTCGATCCTGCACGAATCGAGCGTACAAGTCTCCTCCCCCACAGCGTCGTCGGAGACAGACATATCGACCCATTCCCGCCTCATTTCACTCCTCAGAGCTCCCAAAGAGCTCCGCTTTTCGTCGCTAATGAGTTCCCTGCAGGAAACTTCAAGAGAGAATTGTTTTGCATGCAGGGCTCGTCGAGGTTCAAACAGAGGCTCCTGGTGTCGACCTTCGCCGGCAGTGACCGATTATTTTGTGGAGCCCAACAGAAGTGGACCGCCTCCAGAAACGTTTGACGACCCTTGGATCAGCTTCATGTGGCCGGAGTCGCGTCGCATCACCGATTGAAGATCGCCCACGGTCGGGTTTTTCCTGGTTCTTCCAAGGAGGATCCCAACCGTTGGATTGAGCTTCATCTCCAGGAGCTCCAGTAGTCGTTCGATCAAGCTCGCTCCGACTGTCGATTCCATCTGTGGGATCTAATCTCTACCATCGATCGTCGAACTGTCATCGCGCTCCCATCGGTCGTCACGTGGATAATTCAAGCGTCTACAACAGTTGGATCAGCGCCTTGAGGGGGTAAATTGCATCCCATATCCCCACCTTTTATAGCTTTAGTATTTAGTCCTGTAATTTGTTTTCGTAGTTTAATATTTTTGTAAAATCTGCAAGTTAGACCTTGATATTTCCTCTATTTGTACTTTAGTACTTGCCACGTCACCTCACGTGCCATCCCACGTGAGGTGGCATTTTGCAGTTAGGCACTTGCGCCTTTTTGTATTTCATTTTAATATTAAAACTTCCATCGGCAGTTATAAAATTTTGGAATATTTTCATATTAGCCCTCGCCTTTATTTTTATTTGCATTTATTCCTCTGCCAGTTCATTAATTTTAGTGCATGTTTTCTATTTATTAAAATTATTATATGTGCTTCAAAAAATAGGATTAAGTGCATGTTTGCTTGTAGATTAACGCCACATTTTTGCATTCAATTTTAGGCACTCTTATTATTTATTAAAAACCAAAAGAGCACAATTTCGGCCCTATTTGACTTAAAAATTCCAAAAATATATATAAGCGTTTTGAAAAATCCCCCAAAAAATTTTTTGTTTATTTTTGTATTTTCTAACTCCAGACCAAAAATCCCTAATAATAGTGAAAGAAAACTCATAAAAATTAAAAAGCTCCAAAATCAGTTATAAAAACATAAAAAAACTCAAAAACCCAAAAATCTTCATTTTTGTTTTATAATTTTCTTTATGTTATTATTTACATATTAAAATTGATTTGGAAAATTTTGGATCTCGTTTACTATTTTTAATTTCCAAATTAACTCGGCCTATGTATATAATCCATTATTTGGATATTTTTACTTTAAAAATCCATAAAAACTAATGAAATTCTCTAAAAAATCGCAAAAATAGTAAAAGATTATTTAAAACTCAAAAACAATTTATTTTGCACTTTGGGTATTTTTTAATAGTATTTATTATTGCTTTATCCTATATTGTAATAGTCTTATATATTCATATATTATATATTTAAAAGGAAAAAGAAATTAAAAATCAGAAAATATAAAAAGAAAATATAAAAAATAAAATTAAAAACAATTAAAAAATATAAAAATTAAAATCCATAAAAAATACAAATTAAACACATAAAATACAAAGACAAGATGAACACAAATTTTGGATTCATTTCCCCAGTCTAATGTTTGCTCCCTGTGTTCGACACTCTACACATACTTACACCTATATACACATTTGTAGAGTTATAATAAATTTTAACTCCACATTTATTTTTGTTGTTATTGACATATCTATCGTGGGTTAATTGTTGATTGACACAAGATTTCGTGAGCAGTCGCCTCAGCGACATTTTTATCTTCGCTTTTTAGTGATGATAATCTTAGACCCTTGTGAAATCCATGTTATCAAATGACGTCGTTGCCGGGGAGCATCGGTTTGTAGAGTAGTTTTTGTCTTTTTATACTGCTTAGCCATTTCTTTATTTATTTCCTTTTATTTGCTTATCAATTTTGAACTGTCTGACATCTTCTCTTTTTGACTCTTGCGAGGGACCGCGGACTGATGAGGATTGTCTAGGTGACTCTATATAGCCTTGGGACGAGGAGCCAGCTATTCTGCCCTAGCGGGCAGGAGAGAGCAGAAGACCTGATAGAGAGAGAGAGAGAAGACAGAAGCAGTAGCTTAGATTTAGATTTTTTTGTGAAAGGGAGACTCTTATTTCTGCACTGTTAATTTGTAATAATACATGTACATTGGACTTTGGACACTCGAGCCCAATTTCCAAGTGTTGTTCACTTGCGGGCTCATTGCAGTTTTCTCCCATTTTCTTCGCCTTCAACACTTTTGTTCTCCCTATTTTCCCCCTTCTTTTCTTTGTTTTCCACGATTTGTGCTTTCCGCCTTATTTTTCTTCGTTTTGTGAATGAACCCTTAGCATTTTGGGTTTGCTTGATCATATAAATTAAGACCAAACACCTAACTATCTTTGCATGCACACATAGTTTTCGTGTTTAGACTTAGTTTAATTAATTGTTGAACACTTAGTCTTGAAACCGCGTGCCGAGAGAGGTCACATACAACGCTTGCATAATCCATTGCGGTAGGGACCGAGTGGCATCGAAGACCGGACCTTTTGTTTCATTCTTAATGTTTAGCATTTGCTTCTTCACGTATAGCAATTGCCTGTTTAGGACGGTTTTCGTGTGCATATCAATATATAGCATAGGTTTAAAAAATCTTGTTTTGCATCCCGTATGGAAAGCGTTGGGAAGCACTATAAGTCTTCTAACTGAGCATTCATCATTTAGACACTAAACTGAGAATTTCATCTTAGTGTTTCCTTGAATTGCTTTGTCGTTTTCTCCCTCTATTTTTGGATCACATAAATGCAAAAATCATTAGGGGCTTGTATTGAATTTACTCAAAGCAAGTGATAACACAAAAAAATAAAAAAAGAAACTGCTAAAAATACTTGACCTATATAAAATTGATTAATTGGACTCATTGCATTGGGTGAGCAAAGCCCACAATGTATTTAGGTACTTTCCAGACAGAGTGAGGCACGACCCTTAAGGAATAGAGCAAAAAACCTAATCTGTGGCAGTCTCAACAATCACCTGGGACCGGTGAAGTACCGACGCTCCTATCTCAAGGGGAGACTGTCTCATCGGTTCGCGTCCGAGTAGGGCCTAGCACGCTCACGGGTGATTCTGTTGCGAGCTTGGTCTGAAGTATTTGGGTTCGCCATTATCAACTTCCTCTCTCTATTTCTTTGGCTGGGTAGCCACCCAGGCATGAGGTTGAGGACCTTAAAGAGCGCAGATCACAGGATACAAAGGAGGCGGAACTAGTACTGGGAGACTCGTCCCAGCAGTACACGCTCTCCTCTAGGGCTAGCCGCTTAAGGACTCATGGCAACATTTTTGCTTGAATCAATAACCCTAAACCTGAAAAGATAAAAATAACCGAACTCTTACGGCTTCATGAATTAAGTTGGTGAATTCATTGTCTTGAGGTTTGATTGCTTAGTTTAATTTAGGTCAAGATCAAAAATATCGTGTATTTGCACCATTTTGCTTTTATCTTCTTTCATCCTTTTTGATCCCTGCTCACTTTGAGCCCTTCTACTGGTTTACACTCCTTTTGTTTCTCGTTGACCTCCGTATCATTCCTCCACATCAATCTTCCTCTTGACCCTCTCACAATGTCGACCCACGAAATCGATGTGGGTGTCGGCGGAGTCCTGACTAAGCCATTCGTGGGTCGACATTGTGAGAGGGTCAAGAGGAAGATTGATGTGGAGGAATGATACGGAGGTCAACGAGAAACAAAATATCTCCAATAATTCGGGACGATTCCCAGGTTAATGGTTCGGACTCCGTGAACCACCCTCAGGACTCACCGCTTCTTCTTCACCCAGACCGGGAACACTCTCTTCCTGAGTTCTGCCCCAGAGGAAAAGGACCGCAGCCCCAACCAATCGAGGAGCCCGATCAGGGGGAAGGGAAGCACACAACGCAGAACGATGTCAACAGCAATCTACTCGCTTCTATCCAAGCAATTCAGTAGCAGTTGACTAAGCAAAGAAGCCCAGACAGCTTTCCAAGACATGCTAAATGACTTGAGGAGGACTAATGAAAGAAATAGGAGAAGGGAGGATGAATTTTGCAAAGAATAGGAGCTGAACAGGGAGGATGTTGAAGAAAACTTTTCAGTAGGTGGACCCCGTTATGAGGACAGAGAGGTAAGACCACCATGGCAAGCAAACTTACAACCTCGAGGCCGGCCATGTCACAGAGTGGATTCAGATTCCACCCATCCATGCCCACTTCAAGTTGAAGCCGCAATTCTTGTCTCTGCTCCGGACCTTCCATGGGAACAATTCCGAAGAACTATATATTGGCATGCAATAGTTCGGGCGCACCACAGCACACTACCCCAATATCCTTCTGGGGGTAATCAAGATGGTTGTCTTTCCTATCAGCCTCCAAGACAAGGCCTTGTACCGAGTTGGTTGTTTGGGAAAGGTAGTGACGACCTGGTAGGTGCTGAAGTCTGCATTTCTTTATAAATTCTACCTTCTCAGTCGTTTGAACCAGATACGCACCCGCATCTCCAGTTTTATCCAGCAGCCCCACGAGATGATACATGAAGCGTGGGAGAGATTCAGAGATCTGCAAGAAAAGTGTACCCACCACGAAATCCCGAAGACTAGCATGGTCCAGCACTTCTTCGGTGAGTTGACACTAGAGAGCCATAAGCTAGTAGATGCAGCTTGCGGTGGTTTGCATTTTAACAAAGATAAGGATGTCGTATGGGACATTTTTGAGGATATGGCTGAAGGAGAGGCTGCTCAATCCACATCCCGTGCATATATGAAGATGCCCACAGTCAGCCACAATCCAGTTAACATGGCTGCTCATACAGAGGACAGGGACGAGAGCTCCAATCTGAGCATCATTGGGAGCCACCTGTCCAAGGTCGATATCATTGAGAAGATGTCTCAGGAACTCGATAAACTTGTAGTTATTGAGAAGAGGACCCAGGGCTTGGAGAAGCTCGATCTCATTTCCCAGCAGCTGGAGTTGCTCGTTTAGGCATTGAGTGCCAACGCCTGCAACTCTGTATCTGCCTCTGCTGAAAATCCCACTGAGCAGAAGAAGCCAACACCTACACATCCTCCTTTGTCGAGTCTCCCGCCACCTCAGCCAGTCCAGCATGTGTATCACGTGCAGACCTCGGAGCAACCCCCAGTCCCAGATACATATGGTTATTTATCAACCAGAGTCCCATCCAGCTTATTCCGAGCAGTTCTTTCCACCATCGCCGCAGATACAAGAGATCAATGGTATCTGAAACAATGAATCGTAGCTGACCCGTCCTCAGGTACAACCCCATGGTCAGAATATGGGCAACAAGCCCTATCACCAGCAGCAGCAGGGTGGAAGACCATACCAGCCTTCCTATCAGCAACAGTCTCTGTACCACAGCAACACCTGAAGGCAGAATTATCAGCAAGGTACTCAGCAGCATGGTTACCGTAGTCACGGTTACAATCAGCAGCAGTCGTCTAATCAATACCATCACCAGTACTCCGATCCTCCTCAGTACTCACAATACTCTTCATTCCTTCCTCCTCACCATCAATCTTATCAGGGTTACAACCAGCAGCCTCCACAGCATCAGTACCACAGCTGGTGGCCCCATCAGGTCGACCAGTCCTAGGTACCACCGGTGAACCCAGCCTTGGATTGTTTGGCTCAGATAGTGAAAAATATGGCTGAGATGACCCAGAAGATTGATGACATGGCGGTTGCAAAGACAGTCATACCGGTCCAGGTCGAAGCCAACCCGAACAACTTCCGACATAAGGAGCAGAAGCAGTTGAACACTGCAGCCATTGGCAACTGCGAAGGGAAAGCATCCAGTGTCTGATGGGGAGTTGTCAGCCCAGCCAGCACCAGGACAAGATATCATTTTTGGAGGAGTACCAGAAAAAGCAGCAAAAATACAAAAAAATGAAGAAAAACCAAAAATACAAAAAGAAGGAAGCAGCAGACTCGATGGAGACCAACCAGCTTTGAAGACGCCTGTACGTGCAGTAGCCCCAGCATCAGTCTTGGACAAGCCCCCACATGCAGCAGACTGAAAGCCAGTCAAGGAAGCCGAGCCAACATTTTTTGGTCCACTACATGTAGATGATTCGTTACATTTTTGTCATCTACATGTACATCATGATACCGACAAGATTTTGGACAATACAGTTTCTGAGTATGTAAATATTCCTTTTCCTGAAGTAATGAAAAAATATTAAAAAATTGAAAAATTGAAAAATGCTTTGTCTGATCCCGCAATTATGGAAATTATTTAGAATTTGGTCTTTAATATACCTCTCATGAAAGCTCTTGAATACATGCCTGATGTTAAAAAAGAATTGAAAGATGCATGTACAACGAGGTCTTGCCCCCGCAATCCAAGAAATCAAGGTGGCAACTCTAAAAAGCACATTCTCACCATGGCCATAGTCAATGCCATCAACAATTTCCCAGATAAAAAGGACAAAGGAATGTAACACATTCGTTGCCAGATGTTCGGCAAAGAATTTGAAAGAATATTACTCGACAGCCTGTCAATTTAATGACAGCCTCACTGCTCACTGAATTCATGTTAGGTCCGATCAAGTCCACCAAGATGATTCTGCAGTTTACAGATAAATTGTCGTGTTGGACATGGACGTCTCCACACCTCTACTCCATACCCCTATTCTCGGTTGATTGTTCCTCCGAAAGGCCGAAGTAATAGTAAATTATGGCACTGGAGAGATCACCTTCAACTCCAACAGTGAAAAAGTGAAGATAGAGACCGTTTCTGAGCCCATGCCTATAGTGGAAGCATTTGATGTGAGTGTGTGTGAAATCAACCGTCCTGAAGACTGTGAACTCTTAAAGGAATTTCAAGATACAGATTTTTTCCTAGACGACACAGAGATCCACGACTTCCTCTGCCCCGAGGAATAAGTGGAGCAAGCAGTCGAACTCCCCTCTGTCGATGAGGATGAGATTTGTGTTGTGCCCAATGAGTTTGAAGAACTTTCTATGGGGACAATGAGCTCGCAAGACGCCAAGACCAAGATCAGATCATTGATGAATTCTACAATAATGTGGATCTGATTGATAATTTCTCTGAATTTGTGAAAGATGAGCCGAAAAGTCAAATGTGAATATTGAACAGTTAAAAGAACATCCACCTACTGCCATTTTTGAAGTCACCAGTGAAGCAGCTCTCACTCCGCCCGCGCTGAAACCATTGCCCTCCAACTTGAAGTATGCCTTCCTTGCGGGTGAGCCAAATATGTACCGGTCATTATCAATGCACACCTGACCGCAGACTAAGAATCCTGTCTTATAGAGGTTCTTGAACATAACGGCAAGGCGATAGGTTGGAAAATCCCGTATCTCCATGGGATCAATCCTTCACTTTGCTCGTACCACATTTTCCTTGAAAAAGATAGCAAACCCTCCCGCTAATTTTTAAGAAGACTGAATCAGAATCTTTAAGTGATTGTCATGAAAGATATTCAGAAATGGTGTGATGCGGGATTCATCTATTTCATCTCCGACTCTAAATGGGTGAGTCACTTGCACGTCGTACCCAAGAAATCATGGATCACTATTGCGATGACAAAGGAGAGGATATCACGACCAGAGTATCTACTTCTTGGTGAGAGTGCGTTAACTGCAGAAGATTAAACCTCACCACCAAGAAAGACCACTTCCCACTGCCCTTCATTGACCAGATTCTTGAGAGATTGATCGCGAAGGAATATTCCTACTTCTTGGATGGGTACTCCGAATACAATCAAGTTACTATAGCTCCTGAAGATCAAGAGAAGACCACGTTCACCTGTCCATTTGGGACGTACGCCTTCAAATAGGTGTCGTTCGGACTATGCAATGCCTCATCAACATTTCAGAGGTGTATGCTTGCAGTGTTCGCAATTTTCTAAAGGTTTTCATGGATGATTTTTCGATTTATGGGGATTCATTTGATCAACGTCGTGACTATCTAATCAAGTTTTGCGGAGGTGCTGCGAAGTCAATCTAATGCTGTTGTGGGAGAAGAACAACTTCATGGTGACTGAAAGAATTGTGCTGGGTCACGTTGTATCTAAACTTGGCATGGAAGTTGACCCAACCAAGGTGGAGGTGATTTCCAAACATGAGCCACCAACAACAATCAAACAAGTCCGATCATTTTTGGGTCATGTCGGTCTCTACCGACGGTTCATCAAAGATTTCAGCAAGTTGGCTCGACCGGTAACCGAACTTTTGAGCAAGGAGAATGATTTTATTTTCGATGATCGTGTACTCTTTGCCTTCAATCAGCTGAAAGAACTCATCACTTAGGCCCCTGTCTTGCAGCCTCCCGATTGGACAGTACCCTTCGAAATCATGATGGATGCGTTAGACTATGTTATAAGAGGTGTACTGGGATAGAGGAAAGACAATATTGCATTTGCTATTCACTATGCTAGCTGAATGCTCGATGAAGCTCAAAGGAATTATACAATCACTGAGAAGGAGCTGCTAACAGTAGTTTTTGCCTTGGAAAAGTTCAGATCACATCTCCTTGGGTCCACGGTGATTATTTACACAGATCATTCGACCATCTGGTACCTACAGCAGAAGGATGCCAAACCACGTCTCATCAGGTAGATCCTTCTCCTCCAGGAGTTTGACCAAGAGATATAAGATAAACCTAGAGTAAAGAATCTGGTGGCCGATCACTTATGAAGACTTCCTGAGCCTGAATCTCCTTAGTCGAACTTGCAGCCGATCACAGAGACCTTTCCAGATGAGGCAATCATATCAGATACCTCGCCCCCCTGATATGTCGATGCTGTGAACTATCTTGTCCAAGAAAATTCCACAAGATTGGTCCAAGCTGAAAGTGGACAAGTTTTTGTCTGATATCCATTTCTACCAGTGGGAGGACTCATATCTCTTTCGTGAGGGAGCAGATTGCATCTGGCGGATGTGTATCCCTCAGGAGGAAGTTCCAAGTGTCATCGCACATTGTCACGATCGTGAATCTGGAGGACACCATTCAGGTAGAAGAACGGCAGCAAAAGTACTTCAAAGTGGCCTATAGTGGCCAACATTATTTAAAGATGCAGAAGATTACGTCAAGCATTGCACTGACTGCCAGAAAATGGGTGATACCATATGAATGAGAGATACAATGCCTCTGAAGTTCATACAGATTTCCAACATCTTCGACGCTTGGGGCATTGACTTCATGGGCCCGTTTTCGAATAGTCAAGGTTACAAATACATTCTGCTTTATGTCGACTATGTGAGACGTTGGGTGGAGGCTATCCTAGCCCGGACCGCAGACAATCGTACTATCTGTAAACTTCTGAAAGATCACATCATCTCAAGGTTTGGTATACCAAAAATCCTCCTATCAGATGGAGATAGCCACTTTATCAACAGTGAGGTGAAGAAGCTGACTCAAGAATTTTGCATCGAACACCGTGTCGCTTCTCCCAACCAACCGCAGTCTAATGGCTTGGATGAATGTTCCAACAGGGAGATAAAGACAATTCTACATAAGCTTGTGCGTCCGGATCGCAAGAATCGGTCTCAGCTACTTGATTCAGTTCTTTGATCTTACAGGACTGTATACAAGTCATCATTAGTAATGTCTCCCTACCGCCTTGTCTATAGCAAACCATGTCATTTTCCCGTTGAACTGATTCATAAATCCTTATGGGCAATCAACATTTGTAATTTGGACTCCAAGAAAGACAGGACGAATCGAAAGGTGGATCATAACAAACTGCTCGAATTTAGAGATTATGAATACGACAACAGCCTGATGTACAAGGAGACTGTCAAGAGGTGGCATGACAAGCACATTCGCAGAAAGACCTTCGAGCCTGGTCAAAAAGTTTGGTTGTTTAATGCAAAATAGAAAATCTTTCCAGGAAAATTGAAGAGCAAATGGACTGGGTCGTTCATAGTGAAACATGCGCGACAATGGTAGCGTAATGATATCTGAATTGTCAGCTGACGCACAACCATTTGTAGTCAATGGACAGCTACTGGAGCATCACTTAGAACATGATACATTTCTGGCTATCGTGAACTCAATTCAAGTTGTATGTGAAGATGAGTTGAAAGCAACCACTTCCGCAGTTTCAGACAGAGCAGAACAAAATGTTTTTGAATAATCTTTCTTTTTCTTCTTTTCTTCTTTTCGTTTTTATCTTTCTTTTTCTTCTGAAGGGGTGCAAGAAAAGCTAAAAATTAAAAGAGCATGCTTTAAAGCTATGTCTAAGGATAGAACAACGGAAACTGTTACAAACTACAAAATAGCGAAGAAGGAAGCAAAGAAGACTGTAAGTGAAGCCAAGTCAAAAGCTTATGAAGTTTTTTTATAAAAATCTCGACTCTAAGGAGGGCCAGAAGGATATTTTCAGGTTGGTCAAAGCAAGAGAAAGAAAGACCAAAGACCTTTCTCAAGTGAGATGCATTAAGAACGAGGAAGGTCGCGTGCTTGTTACTCAGAAGGACATAGAGACTAGATGGGAGCAGTACTTCCATAAACTTTTCATTGGGGAAGGAAATAGAGAGATCACTTTGGGTGATCTAGCTAGTAGTAAAAGTTATTTGAATCGTGCAAGCTATAGACGAATACAAAAAAGGAAGTAGAGGAGGCTTTGAAGGTTATGAGACCTAGGAAAGGCGTAGGACCGGATGACATCCCTGTCGAAGTATGGAGAGTTTTAGGTGAGCGCAGTTTGACTTGGCTTACGAATCTATTCAATGTTATTTGGCGAAGCAAGAAAATGACTGAAGATTGGAGGAGTATCGTGGTGCCTCTTTATAAGAATAAAGGAGACATTCAAAATTGTTCAAATTACAGAGGTATCAAGCTGATGAGTCACACTATGAAAATTTGGGAACGTGTGATCGAAAGAAGGTTGAGGAAAGTTTCCAACGTAAAAGAAAACCAATTCGGATTCATACCAGGTCACTCAACTATTGAAGCCATCCATTTATTGAGGAGAACAATGGAGATTTATAGAGCTAAAATGAAGAAACTCCATACGATCTTTATTGATTTGGAGAAGGCTTATGACTCCGTCCCACGAGAGATATTGTGGAGAGTTTTGGAGAAGAGACAAGTACATGTCCTATGCATTAACCTCATAAAGGACATGTATGATAGGGCTTTATCTTGTGTAAGGACCCTGTCTAGGAAGACTGACTATTTTAACATCAACATTGGTTTACATCAAGGTTCAGCTTTGAGTCCATTTCATTTTACTTTGATTATGGATGAGTTGACAAGTCACATTCAGGATGAGTTACCTTGGTGTATGTTATTTGCTGATGATATTGTATTGATTGACGAGACTAGAGATGGAGTAAATGAGAAGCTTGAGGTCTGGAGACATGCATTGGAGACTAAAGGATTTCGTATAAGTAAGGCTAAGACGGAATATATGGAGTGCACCTTTGATGGAAGCAATGGTGAAGGAATTGAGGTGAAGATTGGTGACAATAACAATCGGAAGAGAGATTCTTTTAGATATCTGGGATCTATTTGCAACAGGATGGGGAAATTGATGGAGATGTTACTAATAGAATAAATGCAGGCCGGCTAAAGTGAAGAGGAGCATCTGTTGTTCTCTGTGATGAGAAAATTTCTTTAAAAATTAAAGGAAAGTTTTACAAAGCAGACGTGAGACTTGCTATGCTCTATGGATCTGAATGTTGGCATGTGACCCATAGACACGTGCAGAGAATGGCTGTAACAGAAATGAAAATGCTAAAGGGGATGTGTGGACACACACGTAAAGATCAGATTTGGAATGATGCAATCAGAAAGAAAGTTGGTGTAGCTCCGATCGAGGATAAGATGCGAGAAAACCGCTTAAGATGGTTTGGTCATTTGCAAAGAAGATTAACATATTCACCAGTTAGGAGATGCGAGTCTTGGGATGCTGAGCTGGCTAAAAGAGGGCAAGGACGATCCAAGAAGTGTTGGAAAGAGACTAGATCCGTTCTAGAGGGCGAGGACGATCCAAGAAGTGTTGGAAAGAGACTAGATCCAAACACGAACCTAATCTAGGGTTTTGAAGAGAGCGTTGTCGTTCTAGAGTGCAGCCTGGAGAGGTAGCGATGGCGCCTGATCGGAGGAAATCGCACAGCCCATCATTCTGGGGCTCGTTTGGTTACTTTGTTGGGTTGGGCATGGGTAACCTCCTGTTTGGAACAAGGAATGTGATGTGATGTCACATTAATTTTGTGATGAAATTCCAATCCATGAATGATCCAAGAATGTAGTGGGTAAATCGGGCTATCCCAAGGTAATGCACTAACCAAACGAACCTTGGAGATTTCAGTGTTGTTGTGTCGAAACGACAAGGGTTTTACAGACCTGTGACAAAGATGAATCTAGAGTTTCATGAAGAAACCCAACATCAACTTGATGATCAAAAGAACCATAATCTCTATAAAACATTGAAAAAGGAAGACTGGACCATATCTTCGAATATCAATGACTCATGGTCACAATCTTTGATTCAGAAGTACAATAATAACAATTGATCTTGAAAATAAATCAAATCTCTAAAAAACTGACTTGCTCTAATATCATGTAGAAAAACACAATGCAGAAGCGAGAATAAGAACAAGACGACAAACATATGAAGAACATGGAGATTTTACGTGGAACCCCACTCCCCAAGGAGGAGTGGGATGAAATCACGAGAGAACGCCTCAAAGGGCGGATTCTTCTATTTCATTCCCTTAATGAGTAAAGGGGTGTGGGGCTCTTTATCTAGCCCAACGGACAGACCGGAGTCCCATCACTCATCCATGTGGGACTAAACATGAGTGGAGGTAACTGGATCTTGGAGAGATACAATTATCTCTCTATTACATACTCCAACAGTTCACTATTGTATTTAGATAGTATATATTGAGTTTTTGTTGAGATATGGAGGGAAGTGGGGATATGTATAGTATGTAAATGGTAGCAATTAATTATTGCATTTGCATCACATCTCCTAGGATTTGTAGTAAATACAGATATTTCAGCAATGATTAACACGTAAAACTATAAGATATATGTATTCCACTGCAATTTCAATGTATAAAGATAAATTTTCAATGAGTAATTTTCACTACTATATATCTGACAGTAGATTATATTATATTATATTGTATATATATCGTCATACATAATTACATGTAAATATGTTAAACCATAATTATTTGGACCACCATATATGATATAGATTTCCTTACAATTTTGTGATTCGAGGTGTTTCATCAACGCTACAGCCAACCCATTCCCAGTTGTAACCTTGAGGAAGACACGGATCCCCGTTCCACTCTTGCAGGGACGCGAAAATATCCTGCAACTTGCTCAAAACGTTCCCTGGAAGACGAACATTAAAAATTGATAATTATGGTTTACAGTTAAAATCTTATCTGAATAGATGCTGGATTCTTCCATCATAAAGGTTCTGATTCCTTATATTTGATGCTTAAATATAGCAAAACATGCTAAACTATAATCAAAATGAAGAACTTAAACAAATCACAAGGACTTGTAGACATGATATCAGCAATTAAAACTGCATATGCCCAAATGAGAAGGATTTTTTTTAGTTTTTCATACATAAATACTCCTGCAAACTTACGATATTATGGAAATACCCATGCAAAGGAATTATACAGTACCAAATAACATCGAACTAAACCTTTTTTGTAAATATGAACTTTGATTTCTTATGTGAAGAAATGCTTTTTTAAAAGGTTTGATTTTTCATAATGATATGTATTAATAAATCAACAGTCTTGACAGCAGTGATATCAATCTTAACTTGAGAAAGAGAAGGTGACACACCATCAATGCGATTTGTCTCCTCATTTCGAAATCTCCATATGAACAAGACCTCCAAGCCATTGATGAGGGGAGGCAGAGTCGAATCCGCAGTAGGCACAAAGGTGAGCCTTGTGTTATTTTTAGCCCCAACTAATGTGGCATTCGAGAACTCCAGGACATTCCCAAAGGGTGGAGTGATTGGACCGAACTCCTTGGAAATGAGCTTATCGTCCATGTAGATATGGAAGGATCTCTTCTCCTTTGAGCCGACCAAATTGGATACCTCGCTGAAGTACAGATTCAGATAAAATGGCTGGAATACTGTCGGGATAAAGGAGGTTGTAATGGTTAGATTCCTCATTCCTCTCTCTGGAACTATTGCATTTCTGAACATCTTTGATGGAGGATTGTCAATGCTTCTACTTGTGTAAATGGCTGTGGCATTGCTTCTTACAAGTGTATAACTTGAGATGTTCATCGTAGTACTGATCGTATTCCATGTTCGGTCATATTTATCATCGGGGAACCTACAAGATCGTAGAATTTGTTACAGTGATTAGAGAGAAATTTATATCCGGCCAATGTTCAAATATGAAAATTCTGGGGGTGTTTACATAAATGCTGAGGAGATAGATCATAAAGGTTTTTCTATTTAAAAAATGATCAAACCAGGCATCTACATTTCGTCAGGATGGATCATAAAGGATGGCTGACTTATGACAAGGGGGTCTCTTCTTTTATTCCTTTAATAGAGACAGCAACTTATAAAAAAGATTATAAATTCTTTTGAGTGGAGGTTATGCTGTTTAACACGACCATTTAAGTGGATTCATAGTTTGATAATTTATCGATGCTTCAAGTGTAATAAACTCTGTATTCTGTGAAAATTATCTTCTTTAAATTATGTCGCACTTTGTATCAATTGCTCCTTAAAGTTGGCAGTGGTTGATTCAACAGAACTTAATAAAAAACGCTAGTGAAATTCACATGGTGTCTTCCAGCCAAAAAATTAGGGTTCAAATCCCATTAATCGTTGTTTCCTCAAAAAAACACAAGTTTACTTTTTAAGTTTTCCCTTTTTCCTGATCTCCTTGTACCCTTGCGCACCAAAATGACAACGATCACATTCTGCCCATAGCTGTCCATCTCTCTTGAAAATCATTGGGAAGAATATTTTAAAAATATTTATTCAACAAAAAAATCCCTTCGCTACATTTTCTTCAATTTATCTCTAAGTATCTAATTATCTTCTAGTTATACATCTGTAGTGTGTTTAGAAGCCCCATTGGTGTGGTTCCCCTGTCAAGTTCAATATATTTGTGATGGTAAAACCTTCCAGTCGTGAGACCATCAGCAAATCCAAACACAAAAACAAACAAGCAATTACCTGATAGACTGGTTGGCACCGAGGGCATATCTCCGAGGGCTGGACAAGGCGTAGCTGGAGTTGACCTCAGCATAAACCTCTGGATCCAGTGTTCTTAAGGAGATGGAGGTGACAAAGGGATCCTGATCTGCGTTCGTCCTCCCAAAGCACACACTCGTCTTCTCCCTTTTTGTCACGTAGATCACATCATAAGTGTCGACAAAGTCTGGGTTATTCGACGTTAACACCTTAATCCAATCCATGCCCTCGAACATGAGCTCAAAGGACGGTGGCTTGTTGAGACCATCGTAGTTGTTATAGTAGAACCGGACTGTCACCATTACCTTCTTCCCTGTCCCCGTGGGGATGACATAGCAGTTCTTCTTGTTCTTTGGAAACACCCTCAGAGTGGTGAGAAATGGGCCGATGTCTGTTGTGATGGTTGGAATCCGGCGGCTCTCGCCCGCACGCACATAGTTGCCGTCGCCAACCCATGTCAAATTGATTTGGCTGGTGTAGCCGTCAGTGGCACCACAGTCTATGTTCCAGAACTCTACTGCAACAGCGCAAGGGTGTAAACAAGCAAGTCAAGAAGGAGAAATATCTTACATATACGTGTGGTGTATGCATACCTGCAGAAGAGAGGAGGGGAAGGAGCAAGATCAGAGAAAAGACGGAGGATGGTACCATGATTTTGATTGGGACAAAGCTTTAATTTGATGTGTGATTCAAGCATCAGTTAGGCTTTATGGCTTACGCAAAATCAAGAATTCGAAAGTTGACTTTTTAAATTTCAGTGGTATGTGAATTGAGTGGGACATTGTTCCAAAACAGACAGTGACGTGGTTGGTGTGGACCAAAGGGTTTTAAATGGATCGGTATCGGTGGAGGTGGGGAGTTTGATAAGATAACTCGCTCTCCAGAGTCAACCCACCATATTACAACAAAATTATTATTTAAAGAACCTAGACATGTGATGCTTAATACAAATATCTCTCAGTTTTCCATACGGCTTGTAGAACAACGTTTTCACATAGCGTCTCAACCTCTTAGTTTTGGGATGCTTGAAAATATCCCTACATTGGCGCCTTGATCTTTGATTTTGCTGTCGGGTAAAATTCCATCCACTAGGGTAAATTTTCTATTTTGTGGATTAAATTTTTGTTTGAAACACATTTGATAATTGCTGGAAAAATAGAAAGAGTTGTTTATTCCTTGAGTCCTAGGTTCACTTATATAAGGAGAAGCTTATGGGCAAATTACATAAAGAGACAGAAGAAAAGGAAAAATATATAAACGATACATACATAAGAAATATATATCTATACTCCCCCTCAAGATGGAGCATGAATATCTATCATGCTCAGATGGAAGGATCCTCTAAGTATGGCCTTCGTGAAAATGTATGCCGTCTGGTCCCCCGAGCTGACATGGGATGTAGAAATGAAGCCCTTCTGGACCATGTCACGGATATAATGGCAATCAACCTCAATGTGCTTTGTCCTCTCATGGAAAGTTGGATTGTTAGCAATGAATAAGGCAGCCCGATTGTCACATTCCAGCGGCATTGGAAGAGCAACATCTATATGGAGATCTACTTGGATTGCTCGAACCCACATCATTTTTGTACATGCTTGTGCCATAGCTCTATACTCAGATTCAGCACTAGATCTAGCAACAACAGTTTGCTTCGTACTTTTCCACGAGATGAGTGAATATCCAACAAATATAGCAAATCCTGATGTGGACTTTATGTCCTTGGGGCACCTTGCATAGTTTGCATCTGTGCATTCTGAGATAGTAATAGTGTCCCCCCTTTTAAATAGGAGTCATGCACCTGGAGACGATTTAAGATACCTTAGTATCATATGTCTAGCATACATATGTACCTGACGAGATTGTTTCATGAATTGGCTCACCCGACTAACGGCAAATGAGATACCGGGTCTAGTAATGGTAATATAAAAAAGCTTTCCCACCAGTTCACTGTATCTTCTCCTGTCAACCTCATTAGTATCATCGTCATAGAACTTCATGCTTGGATCCAAGGGTGCAGTCACAGGTCGACATCCAAGCATCCCTGTGTCACTTGACAAGTCAGTGACATTTTCTCTGAGTCATCACAAACCCTTGTTGATTTCTGGAAAACTCTAATCCCAGAAAGTATCTAAGAGCTCCTAGATCCTTGGTAACAAATTCATGACCCATAAATTCTTCCGCCCTCTTTATTCCCTACGTATAATCTCTTGTAATGAGTATATCATCAACATACACCATAATAGCAGTCATACCTCTGAAGGTCCTTTGTACAAAAAGAGAGTGATATGCATTCTATCGTTTAAACCACTATTTCTCAAACAAATCTGCGAGCTTCTGGAATGAAGCTCTCGGGCTTTTCTTAAGATCATAGATTGATTTATGAAGCTTACTCACTTGTGAACACTCCCCTCAACAGCAAACCCTGACGGCTATTGCATGTAGACTTCCTCTGAAGATCACCATACAAAAAGGCATTCTTGACATCCAACTGAAATAGGGTCCAATCTCGAACCACGACAGCAGATAACAGAATCTGTAAGGTATAATGACGAGCGACGGGGGAGAACGTGTCAAGATAATCAACATCGTATGTCTAAGTAAACCCACGGGCAATTAGTCGAGCCTTGTACCTATCAATGCTACCATCTGCATTTTGCTTCACTATAAATACCCATTTGCAACTTACTATAGACGCTCTAGTGGGAGCTGGGACAAGGCCCCAAGTACCTCTTGACCGAAGGGCAGCCATCTCTTCTTCCATAGCTAATCACCACCGACTGTCTTTCAAAGCCTCGTGATAACTCCGTGGAATGACCACGACAGAAATGCAACTACGAATTTCCTGAATCCCCCAGTCATGCGATCAAAGGAGATCATGGATGCAAAAGGATATGACGTACAGCTACGCTTCAACTTCCGAAGCGTGATAGGTAAGTCCAGATCAGCAACCTCCACATATGTCCCTTGTAGAGAACCTTGCTCAGATAGACCATCAGACCCATCATTAGAAAATGTGTACTCAGAACATACTTTATGTGTGCTAGATGATGAGTGGTGACCATGAGTAGAAGCAAGCTAGTTGGTATAATGATGTGGCAATGGTGGGACTGGGACCATAGGATTTGGTAGAAGTAGCGGTGGTGGTGGTGGTGACGGTGGTGGTGGTGATGGTGGAGTTGAAGGAGGTGATGATGGTGGTGGTGGCATGTATATTTCATCATTAGAGTCTGAGGAAGTCAATCGATCACTTGTAGGAGAAAAATACATGATAGACGCGAAAAAGGTGACACCAGCACTAACATAATACTTCATGTGCATTGGATCATAACATCTGTATCCTTTTTGTGTCTTGGAGTACCTGACAAAGACACACTTGACAGCTCTAGGAGAGAGCTTGTCAATCCCTGGAGGCAGCTGGTGGACAAAGGCAACCGAGACAAACACGCGAGGAGTAAGTGAGAATAATTCCTTTTCGGGAAAAGCAAGAGAACAGGGATTATTCTTATCCAAGATCGACAAGGGCATGCGATTAATAAGATAGCATGCTGTAAGAACTCTATTCAGATAGATGTCACCGAGACTCTATTCAGACAGATGTATGCATCAATCATAAGAGGGATAGCGACACCCTAAAGAAGCAGAGTACGAGCTGCATCATAGGTTAAATCAAGCTAAAAAAAATACCAACCATCATGGCGTTCTTGTATGACAGTTATAGCTCCATATTGGCACTAGGAGGCAAGTAACTATAGAGTTTCTCTAACATGCCCCTTGGACTGGAGTAGAATAAGTGGAGAGCGAGACCATCCTGCTTGTTCATGTAGATGTCATGTTGAAGCAGAAGAATCTTCGTCTCATTATTCGCTTGGGAATATGTTGTCGCAAGAGTATCCTGTGCTATCTTTGCAGTAGGTAGATGTAAGATCACATTGGAAATCTCGGACCTCAACTGCTAGAGAGCCTAGTAGCCATACTCAAGCCCACATGCTGTCTTACTTCTACATTGCATTAGCACCACTTTTGTCGGTGGAATACATGTCCTCTTTTATAAAGCCATTAATGAGCTTCTAATTGCTAAGTTCAAACTTGTTTTGGCAGTTAGTACTGAGAAATACATTCCTCAGCCATCAAGATGGGAATTAAACCTTGAGATGCCATGCGAAGTTATAGCAGGACGATCCTCTTTGATTGTTAAAATAAAATGGAAATGCTCAATGGTCAACAATCACTTTCTAAAAAACTTCGAAGATTAGTGGAAATTCAATGCTCTGAACTTAGCCCACTTCCTAGAGTTTTAGTTTTCTTCAAAGTAATATGTCTTTGTGTGCAAGAACTAAACTTGGAGTCTATTGGCACTCACTGAATATGCTTAAC
Source organism: Ottelia alismoides (assembly GCA_037367405.1). NCBI lineage: Eukaryota > Viridiplantae > Streptophyta > Magnoliopsida > Alismatales > Hydrocharitaceae > Ottelia > Ottelia alismoides. Next base: position 92,249 of record JAZKJV010001375.1, read on the forward strand.
CATTCATAGTTGATTTCACAATTTTGTGTCTTCAGATGTTTGACTACTCTCTCGACAATGCATATCATTTCATGTCAATATCATTCATGCTTGATTTTATTTGGATTAATGAAGTTTCTCAATCCATTTCAAACATGCTCGGACTAAAAATGACCAAACCTTGCTTTTTTATTAATTGAGATTCCCTCTCACGCGCCACTTATTCTTAATCCAGAATTTCTATAATTGTCAATGCAAGCATGTACCCATCTCCTAAGTCCTAACAAACAGTCTGACCAAACAGCAAAAAAAAGGAGCAATTCAATATTTACAAAAACAAATCAAACTGAACCTTGTTCTTGTACTTAATGGATATGATTTATGCAGACGACAAAAGATACGGGTAAGGAATAGATATAACTACATAAACAAACAATAAATTCGACCTATTTGTTCTAAGAATCAAATCAAAGCGTTTTGCCGCAGTCCTCTTCCAGGGATTTAAACAAACACCTCATAAAAAATCAACTATAAGTATTGTTCTTCACAAACTATAAAACAGTCACAACGCTTGATATATCGTACAATGAACCAAGACTGAAGTCTCTACCCTTCTGAAAGTACCTGGGAGTAATATGTTTGGGTGACGATGGTCATGTACGATGCGCACGAAGCGAAGAAGAGAGGCGCTTTGCGGCAGTGGAGACAAAAGAGATGAAGAGGGACTCGCTTGCCGCGGTGGAGATGAAATGGCGGGGGAGAAGGAGTCGCTTCTCGCTTGCCTTGGGGGAAATGTAACACCGAGCAAGTGGAAAGACTGGTTTCGACGCAGGCGTTGGAGGAAATTGAATCGAATAGGACATAGTATACGAAGAAAGCAAAGCAAGTACCTTTTGTAATGAGTATTTTACGGTTGCAGCCCTCTTAGATTCTTCAATATCAGTTATACCCTTTTCTTTAATATCAGTTGTACCCCTACTTTTTGTACCGATATCACTCGTGTCACATGCTTGTCACACACTAGGTCGTCAACAATCTCATGTGTCTAAGTCGATCCGTCCGTCAAGTGCGCCATCAGTCTCTCCTTCTCTCGGAGCTGTCGTTGGGTTTCCTCCAGCTTCTCAACGAAGAATTCTTCATAAAATTCCATCACGTTTATTAAGTCCGTCAGGAACAACTTCTCTACAACCCAGGACTCCAGCATCGGGGGCAACGTTGATGTCATGACCTTATATCCGCATGATCTCTTTTCAGACGGAAATAATTTGATAATTCTCCTTATTGGAATGCTTAAAATCAATTAAAAATAATTTTGCAAAATAAACTCTTACCTATTTGGGGCAATTTACCACAATTGATCCCCGACATCCTTGTGTATGTGTCAGTCCTCGAAGAGCAAGAGGGCATCCTCCGACCAGTAGCATCTACGGCCATACGTCCTTGTCCAATCGCAATGAAACATTGCCACGGCTAGATTTGTTGCCAATAGAAAATTCAAATACCGCTATAACAAGAAACGAGTCACGAAAATGACTGTAATTGGCGGCTAAGAATCTGATAATGGCGGTAAAATTTAATAATATAGTTTCTCAAACAAACCAACTAAAAATTTGAAAGAAATTTCCCTCGGGTCGCATCTTCCTCATACTAGCCAACATTGAAACATCCTTAGGTTAAATCACGCCACCGCAATAGCTGCTCATCCATGTATGATGCTGCATCATCGGTCGTTTATTTGGAACATGTGGTGTCATCATTGGGATTTGAAATCTTCATCGTGAGGAAAGTAGCAACGCAGTTGAAATAAAAAGCATCTGATAAATTGCACATAAAGGTTGTTCATCGATACAATTTGGGAACAATAAAGATTTAAGGTCCACAAGTAGTAAATCATGAAAGATGAATCCAAAAAGAAGAGGGCTAAGCGTTCTCCCATATGGTTGTTGCCAAACCATCGTGCAGTACCTATACGGCTCGGATGTCTTCCTCGAAAACCCGAATATCGCTCGTTGTGAAGTTGTTATCAAAGTACTCGTTACTAACTGTGGACACAACAGGTACCCGAGTGTTGGAGAGAGGGAGAGAATACAATTTTTTCACGGGTCTGCAAATCAAACGTGGTTAGCAATTGTTGGGTGACCAAGTGTCTTTCCAAATAACTATCAACCCACACAAGATGAATAAAGCAATCAAAGTGAAGTGAGTCAAAATTTATTTTATTTTTAACTCTACAAAGTATGTGTATAGGGACAGTATGTAAAATGTCGAACCATAGAGAGAAAAAGAGAGTAGAGACGAATGAGCAACCCACTTGGATGTTTTGGGTGTTTTTTTAATTGTTTTTGTAGGTTTTGATTATATTTACTTCTTATGGAATTTTTTTATTTTTTTTATATCTGTTATGTTTTTACATTTTATAATTTTAACTTTCTTTTTAATTTTGCAAATTTTTAGTTTTTTTCAGAGATATAATATGTATATATAGTAACAATAGATAGATAGAATAATATAATATATAATATATAATACAAATAAGAACGATCTTTTTTATTTTCAAGGTTTTAAATATGTAGGTATGTAATTACAATTAATAATTATAATAAGTAAATATAAGCATACATAGTAGATATAGGTTTTATATTTTTAAATATAACTATATATGTTCAAAATTTTATAAAATAAAATGTTTCCGTGTTTTTAATATTTTCCCATATTTTATGATTTTTCTTATATTTTTTTGCTAATTTTTAGATATTTAATGTATTCAAATATACATATAATAGATATAATAAAAAAAGCCAAGTTGTTTTGGGTTAAAAATAGATAACATGTCCACAAACCAAAACTATTTTTAATTTTTATGGTATAATATAAATAAAAATAAGAAATAGAAAGAGATATATTTGGATTTTAATGGAACTTTTTCTGGTTTTTATAAAATTTTTAGAGTTTTTCCATTTTTATGGTTTCTATTTTATATTTTTTGCAATTTTTGGACTGAAGGTATATTATACAATAATATATAATATAATTTCTTGGAGTTTTTAATGTTGGTTTTATATTTTTGTATTTTTGTAGCTAGCCATGGAAAATATGGGTCCTAAATAATTTTTAATAAATGGGAAATTGCATTCATATGCTAAATAAAGATATGGGTGAATATTAGCACAATATCAAGCTCACATAAATTTCCCCATATTTTTTAATGCATGGGAGCTATTTCATAAAAGTAGAATCACAAATAAATAATTATAAGCATGACATGGGTATTTTTACAAAAAAAAAATACTCCAAGGAATTTCGTGCAAATAACCTCAAAATATTACACTAATATTCGAATTTATTGGACTAAATGAAATATAATGAGTCAGAGTACAGAAGCATAATGTCCACCTCATGTGGAGCACCACGTCAGGTGATTTGGCATGGACCTAAATATAATAGATAATAAATGTGGGGGGATGATGCTATTTTTACACAATCTTCTAAACTTCACTTAAGAATTACAGGACTTAACTATAAATACAAAAATCGTAGAGGGTTACTAATAGATTTACCCCAAAAGGGCACGGGATCTAACGGTTGATAGCGTGCCACATAGCTCACTTATGCGCAATCGAACAGAAGGGGAGGCGTAATGGTTCGTGTCAACTACAGCCCAGATAGATCTCGGTCGAGCTTGTAGTCGAACGGATCTAGAGGTGTCACAAAGAACACCTCAAGAAAATAGTGGCTTGCTTAGCTTCGATCAAAGATTCCTTATAGCTCTGGCCTTCGTTCGTCGCTCCGACAGCCCCAGCAAATTCTTAGGGACCTTCTGCATCTTCAGGTGACCCCTAGAAGTGTTCAGGTCCCAACTTAGGGACCTAGAGCTGAATGTGCTCCACATGGACTGGGTCTCAAAGTGAAGCTCCAAAACTTCGCTCCAGCCCTCTCTTTGGTCCTTAACCTACATAAAAGGTAGTAGGGCTCGAGGCAGTGCTCCTCGACCCAAACTGAAGTTGTATTCCACAATGAAATGGTTGGTCAGAGAGCTCCGATGGAGAGTGACGGATCAAGTTCGGATCTCTTGATTCCTTATAGAAATCGAGGTGAAATGATGGGGCTTTCACAGAGGGAATGAAGATGAATGAGGATGAAGTGATTATGAGTTGAAATAGGGTGTGATTCACGGTGATTTTGACCTATAGTAGGAGCTCTAGGTGGATGGAAAATATTGGAATTAAACCTAAGTTACTGATCAAATGCTAAGGTGAAAGATTAATCTACTCTACTAGAAGGAAAAGGCATTGAAAGAAACCTAAAACTACATCTCAAACCTACAGAATAGGGAGCAGGAAAAAGCTTTTCCTAAAGTAACGTCGACGAGCTTGGATCACCACCTCCGACCACTCTTTATCCATGCCAATGCTCGGCAAAGTCATTGATGTCACCAGGAACTTCAAGCCACTAGAAGATCGAGGTTATAAAGGGTAGAGAGGGATCAAATGCAAAAATGAGGAAAGGATCTTTTATTTATAGACAAACGAAGGAAGTGAATTACAAATGAGATCAAGGTCGGATCATTGAAGAATTATGGACTCTGATATTAGGGTGTGACTTAGGGAGATCCCATCGACTGTTTTTGTTCAAAGCGAGAGACGTTTTGATCATTTGTTTGTGTGGAGAAAAGAGAAGAAGTAGGAAGCTCGAGGTGTCTAGCAAGTCAAAGGCGCAGATGGGGTAGCTGACCTTAGGTCAACAAAGGAAGGGCTCCGGTTGGTTCACATGGACCAACCAAAAAGTTAATGGGAGGGAATTCCCTTATTAATTCAATATTAATTAATAAAAGAGTTTATTTTTTTATCAAAAGATGAAAAATATTTGTTATTCTATAAAGTATTTTATTCTGAATTGTATTTATTTTAACAAAATTCTTCATTAGATGTTGGTATTTACATGTATATACATATGTATTTATACATGTTTTTGATGTATTTTTATTTTTATTTTGTATTATGTATTTTATTATTGTATTTACCTATTTTATATATTTATACTTATTTAATTATATTTCTACATGTTTTTATGTTATTTTTTATTTTATGTATTTGCTTAGACAAATATATATAGGGGCCCTTCTAATAGGACGCGGTCCTTCCTGAGTTCAGGAAGGTCACCATCTTTTTGTAGAAAACACGAGTACTTTAGTAGAGCACATATACAATTGTATTATAATTGAACATTAAAAATGCAAACTCACGTTCAAAACTGTACATTAGAATACAAACATTAAAATCGTATATTATAATACAAAGTGTACACGTATTCTACTAAGGTCATCGTGTTTTCTACAAAAAAGAGGGTGACCTTCCCGAACTCATCAATGACCATGTCCTATTGGAAGGAAATCCTATATATATATGAGAAACTGTTGAGATTTATCATGTGAAGACTGATTAGTTGAATACAAGTGGAGAGTAGTGTTGATGTGGTTGGTCACCCTCCTGCCTTCTAATTGGTTGAGATCTCTTGGACTGGATTGCTGAGGTGTCTGATCCGCCTCTTGCATTCTGATTGGCTGAGAAGTGTTGGGTTGGATTGCTTAGATGCTTAATCCACATCTCGCATCATGATTGGCTGAGAGCTGATGGTGGGGATTGTTGAATGTTTGGTATTCTTTTGTTGTAGTATAAAAGGAGCCATGTGGCACCACGTATTGTATCCCAACATCATTTAGGCAATAGTAGAGAGATTCTGGTGTGAGCAAGTGGAGTAGGCACATTGCCGAACCACTATAAAACATTATCTTGTTTGATTGTACGTGCTTTCTTCTTCGATTATGGTTCTAGTCCTATGGCACTTGATCGGATCCATCCCAATAACTGGTATCAGAGCAAGGTTCAGAAATAATATCTCTTTTGATTATTATCATCATCAGTCTTCGCATCCATTCCATCACCAATGCTTTAATAAAAAAATGTACTCCATATATTCAGTCTTAGCTCTACTTATATGAAATGTTTTAGTCTCCAATGCATGTCTCCATATCTCAAGAAAGGTCAAGATCAAGAAGTTCAATGGATCAAACTTCACATTCTGGAAGATGCAGATTGAAGATGTTCTATATCAGAAGGATCTCTATCTTTCGATCGAAGGGAAGAAGCCCGAAGCCATGAAAGATGAGTAGTGGAAGGTCCTAGATTGAATGGCACTAGGAACAGTAAGGCTCAGCCTTGCTCCATCGATGGCTTCAAATATCACAAAGGAGACGATGATGGTGAATCTTTTCAAAGCTCTTGAAAAGATGTACGAGAAGCCATCCACATCAAATAAGGTATATTTGATGAAGAATCTTTTCTATTTAAAGATGAGTGAGAACTCCGTAGGGGCTTCGCACTTGAATGATCTGAACATTATCATCAACCAGTTGGAGTCTGTGAAGATCGTTTTTGATGATGAGGTAAAAGCTCTTCTACTTTTTTCTAGTTTACCTGATAGTTGGAATGCTTTAGTTGTAACGGTTAGCAACTACTCTGATTCTGCAAAGTTGAAGTTGGAGGATGTCGTTAGTCTTCTTCTTGGAGAAGAGGTATGCCGGAAGACGTCTGGAGAAGAGCATTCGTCAGGTTTTTCCTTAAATACAGAAGGAAGAAGCAGGAAGAGCTACAAGAATCAAAAGCTGTCTAGGGGAAAGTCAGTAAGAGGAAGATCCAAATCTAGAGATCCGAAGTCGTGGTCTGTTGGAACCGCAATCAAAAGGGGTATTACAAGACAGAATGCAATGCTCTAAGAAAGTAAAAAGGAGAAAATGACAAAGGTAAGAATAGTGTAACTCTTACTGATGATGAGGATAGCGATGCCCTAATATGTGTTGCAGATGCTCGAAGTGAGTCCTGGATTTTGGACTTGGGTGTTTCATTTCATACCACTCCACAAAGAAATGTCCTCCAAAATTATGTGAAAGGTGATTTTAGAAAGGTATATATGGGAGATGATGAATGTTGCAGCATAATTGGAAAGGGAGACATTGACATATCCCAACCCAATAATGGCTTCTTGAGATTGAAGAATGTTAAACATGTACCTGTATAACAAGAAATCTCATACATGTTGGACGTCTATCAGAATGCAACGTGGTGACATTATTCGATTCAGATTCGTGGAAGATGTCAAAGGGATCATTGATCCTTGCTCGAGGTAAGAAAGAAGGAACCGTGTATATTGCATCAGGCTCATATGGCAGGATAAATGTTGCATCATCTGGGTGTGCTGCTAACACTTGGTATAGACGACTTGGTCACATGAGTGAAAAGCGAATGGATATCATGCAGAAGAAGGGAAAATTGATAGGATTGCATACTATTGATCTGGATTTCTATAAAGATTGTATCTTGGGAAAACAGAAGAAAGTCAGTTTCACAAAGATTGCAAGAGTACAAAAGACTGAAAGATTGGAGCTAGTTCATACAGATGTATGAGGTCCATCTCAGGCACCTTCCCTTGACGACTCTCATTATTTTATTACTTTCATTGATGATGCAACTAGAAAATTGTGGGTTTATTTTATCAAGCATAAATCTAATGTGTTTAACAGCTTCAAATTGTGGAAAGCCTTAGTTGAGATTGAGATAAGTTTAAAGTTGAAATGTCTTAAGTCAGACAATGAGGGAGAATACTGCAGTGAGGAGTTTAAATCCTACTATGCTAAGAACAGGATCAGGAGATTGAAAACGATCCCAAAGAAGCCCAGACAGAATGGTGTTGTTGAACGCATGAGCATGACTCTTCTATAACGTACGAGAAGCATGAGGATACATGCAGGTCTACCCAAGCGATATTGGGTTGATGCAGTGAATACATCTGCATACTTAATTAATCGAGGTCTGTCTGTTGCTTTATATGGGGATCTTCTAAAAGAAACGTGGACATGAAAAGAGAAAACACTGTCTCATTTATGTATCATTGGATGTGTAGCTTATGTTCACATTGAGCAGGAAGACAAAGGAAAGCTTGACCCTAAAGCAAGGAAGTGTACCTTTGTTGGTTGTGGAACAGATAACTATGGATATAGATTATGGGATTCGGAGAATAAGAAGACAGTCGGAAGCATTGATGTCGCATTCAATGAGTCTTCCTTATACAAGGATGAATTGATAAAAGGAAAGACAACTAAGACCATACTTTTGGAGTTTGATGAAACTCCTAAACAAAGCACATCACAGCCAAGTGATGAGAATGTTCAACCCATCCCACATAATAATCCGTAAACTCCGATGCTAGCAAACCCACTGCAAGGTATTCACATTCCTTGAATTATTCATTGTTGACTGATAATGGTGAGCTTGATTGCTTTGATAAAGCTATACAAGGTGAAACAAGAATCAGTGGGAGTTAGCCATGGATGAGATGAACTCTCTCTCAAGAAATAAAATGTGGGATTTAGTTTCACTAATGAAGGGAAAGAAGGCTCTGCACAACAAATGGGTGTACAGGGTGAAGGAGGATGTTGATGGTTCCATTAAATACAAGACTCGGCTAGTGGCGAAGGGCTTTCAAAAGAAAGCAGGAGTCGATTTCACAAATATCTTTGCACCTGTTGTAAAGGTCGCAATCATAAGAGCAATATTGAGCATTGTTGCAGTTGAGAACCTACATTTGGAGCAGTTGGATATTAATAAAGCATTTCTTCGTGAAGATCTTGAGGAGGACATCTATATGCAACCAGAGGATTATGTAGCTACTGGAAAGGAAGACATGGTATGCAAGCTCAGAAAAAGCCTTTATGTCTCGAAGCAGGCACCAAGACAATGGTACAAAAAGTTTGACGATTTCATGACAAATATAGGATTCCAGAAATGTCATGCTGACCATTGTTGTTACTTCAAGAAGCTTGGTATGTCTTACATTATTTTATTATCGTATGTAGATGACATGCTTCTTGCAGACTCCTACAAGGAAGAAATGGCAAATCTGAAGGTAATATTGTCTAAGGAGTTTGAAATGAAGGATCTAGGTCCAGCAAAGAAAATCCTTAGAATACGGATTAGCAGATACATTAAGAACAAGAAGCTGATATTGTCTCAATCAGATTACATCGAGAAGGTACTTGAGAGATTTAATATAAAAAATACAAAATCTACTATAACACCTACTTCAAATTTTCAAAGGAGAAAGAACCTGCTACGAAGGAGGAGCATGCGTACATGTCAAAAGTACCCTACCAGTCTATTGTTGGTAGTTTGATGTATGCAAAACTTTCTAGAAGACCATACATCTCCCATGCATAGGGAGTTGTGAGCATATTCATGGTAAATCCTAGTAAGGAACATTGGGAAGCTGTGAAGTAGATTCTACGTTATTTGAGAGGTACATCTAACATAGCATTGTGTTATGGGAATACTGACATTTCCATTCGAGGTTTTGTGGACTCAGATATTTGAGAGGTACATCTAGCATAGCATTGTGTTATGGGAATACTGACATTTCCATTCGAGGTTTTGTGGACTCAGATTTTGCAGGAGATATTGATGGCAGGAAAAGAAAAATAGGGTATGTCTTTACCCTGGTGAGTGGAACCATTAGTTAGATCTCTAAACTCCAGAAGATTGTGACCATCTCGGCAATAGAAGCAGAATATGTGGTGGCAATAGAAGCTTGCAAGGAAATGATATGGTTTAAAGGTATGATGACAGAATTGAATAAGGAATTTCACGTTAGGGAAACTATCTTCCGCCCTTTACGAGCTGCATAAAGAGAAGGCGTTTCTCTATATTTCATCGCCTTAAGAGAAGGTAGTTCTCCTGAGGTAAGAGAAAAGTTGCTCAGCTGATGGGCAAAAAACATAGGAGCGGAGCTCAGGATCTTGTTTTTGATCTGGGGCTTTCGTGCTTAAACAGAAGAGAGAGGCCCTGAGACCTTCCACGATATGCGGGGAGGTAGCATTGATCGACCACAGGTTGATTGAGTCTCATAGCTGCCAACGACCAATGTTGAGAAAATCCCCCTACCCTCGGAAGAGGACAGCAGCAACTATCACAAAACCAGGGATAAATGAGAGAGCTCTTAGAAATCCCCACTATGTCCGTCTTAGCTTCGAAGAACACAAGTCGGTAACGGAAAAATGCATTATTCTTCTATATATTTAATAAGAGCGGTAGCTAGTCCTTCATAGAGCTTTGCGGAGCAACTATCTGAGGAATCCCGAGCGCAAAGAGGCTTTGGTTCCAGGGCAAATCATCCACAGTCGTCCCAGTGAGGGTCGGGGATGGGAAAAGAAATAAACAGCTAATATCTCAATTTCACCCTTTTTTCGAGTCGTCAGGGAAATCCTAGACCCAGATCAGAATAGAAAGATGTTCTCTATGTGAAGATTGTCAATTATCCAACAACAGTCAAAGTGCAATTCATATTGTAAAGAATTCCGTCGTTCACTCGAGGATCAAGCACATTGATATAAAGTACCACTTCATTTGGGCGCAACTACAAGATGTGCAATTTAAGTTGGAGAAGACTCATACATTAGGAAATCATACTGATATGCTCACAAAGTCTGTAACAGTGGAGACAAGGGAGATTGGTCTTCAAGCATAGAAGGCAAGGGAAACCTCACACCAGGACTATTGAAGATGTTGTATGTACCACAAATCATTCTTCAAGTGGGAGATTGTTGAGATTTATCCCGTGAAGACCGGTTAGTTGAATACAAGTGGAGAGCATTGATGATGTGGTCGATTACTCTCCTGCCTTCTGATTGGCTGAAAGCTCTTGGGCCGGATTGCTGAGGTGTTTGATCCGCCTCCTGCATTTTGATTGGCTAGAAGTATTGGGTTGGATTACTGAGATGCGTAATCCACATCCTGCATCCTGATTGGCTGAGAGCCGATGGTGGGGATTGTTGAATACTTGGTATTCTTTTGTTATAGTATAAAAGGAGCCATGTGGCACCACATATTGTATCCCAACATCATTCAAGCAATAGTAGAGAGAGTCTGGTGTGAGTAAGTGGAGTAGACACATTGCCGAACCACTATAAATTCTTGTCTTGTGCGATTGTGTGTACTTTCTTCTTCAATTGTAGTTCTAGTCGTGTGGTTCTTGATTGGATCCGTCCTCAACAGAAACTTCCAATGAGATGGGTCTTTCCTATATACATGAAAATTCACACCATTTTAAATTTTTTTCTATTTATTTTACAAATTCCAACTCCACAAATTTAGTAGTAAATGTTAACATAATATGCATATCAAGAAAGATTTATAAAAATATTATTATATTAGGCAATAAATGTTAGTTGCAATATGGATGCTATATTTTACATAAGAGTAAGATTGCTATTATTTTACAATATGTAGTTTTTATTTTACAAAATCATTACACGTTTACAAATTTGACAGTGGCTTTTTTCAATTTCAAGAAAGGTCTGCCTCATTGGAAGGACCCCCCCCTCTCTCTCTCACACACACACACACGCACACGCACACACATACACATATGAAGAAAGGAAAGTTTCTCCATAGACAAGCTAAGTTGGTTGCTCCACGAAGCAACTTCTCCCATTTTTTTATTTTTTTGGGAAAATTCTGCTGTGTATATTCATCTATATATCCCCCTATATGTCATTCGAATTTCGTCAGAAACAGAGACTCCTATGCCCTCCATCTATAATAGAAACGGTCTTAGATTTGTTGTAATCGACCTGTTATGGATGGAGGGCATATGAGTTTATGTTTCTAACAAAATTCGAATGGCATATAAAAGGGATATATAGATGAATATACACGATGGAATTTTCTCAAAAAAAATTGGGGGAAATTGCTCTATAGAGTAGCTAGCTTAGCTGTTCCATGGAGCAGCTTTCCCGGCCTCTCTTTATAAATATATGTATGTATGTATGCATGTATGTATGTATGTATGTATTATATAGGTATTGCTTACCTATATGTTACAACAATTTATTTATTTTAATAAATTTTTCATGCATTTATTTTATGTTTATTATTAGTATATTTCAAATAGTATTTACAAGTATATAAAAATATAAGAAACATAAAAATTCAAGGAATAAATATATTGGTTATTATATACGAGCATATAGTACAATAGGGACCTAAAAGCTAACTTTTGCATCTTAACTCCAAATTAAATGAAACCGCCTTCACTAAATAGATAGTTTAATTTTATGAATAATAAAAGTAGGTTTGGTAAATTTTGAGTTGGTATGAAGGAGATAGAGGTTTGGAAAGTTTTCTTTACGGTTTTTTGTTCTGTGTGTCATGGGTGCAATGTGTATTATTTGTTAATGAAACCAATTTTGTATTTTTCTTTGTAATTTTATGTACAATATTTATGTTTAGGGTTATATATTTGAGGTATAAAAATGGGAAAATAAAATAGGTCTCAAAAATCTATTATTGAGTTATAGAATTAAGGTTTCTGTGTGGTATTTTCTATACAGTTCAGTACCATACATGCATTTAGCTAGGAATTTAAGACCAAAATGAAAGAATAAAGGTGATGAAATGGATATTCATCACCCCCTATACTTGCCATTGCTAGTTCCTAACAAACACCTATGATAATGAGTGTAGAAAAAGAAAATAAAGGAAAGAAAAAGAGATAAATTGGATTGATTTTAACTTTTAAACTTGTCTTCATAAAATCAAAATTTGGAGCTCAATCGAACCTTTTGGAATTTAGGTTTGGTCGGAACCTTATCGGGAAGCAGACTTAGAGCCCAATAGCCTCTAAGAACCACTAAACTCTGCCCAAGTCTCCTCAAAAGCCAGGTCAGAGCAAGTCTATGTCATACATAGACCATTATGACTATGAATCTATCTTGTAAAATTTAAGTGATGTGTAGCTCCTCTCAGCTGAAGCGGTAAAAAGAAAGTCTTCTCTAACATGACGACCCTGATTTCCCAATCCAACAGCTCTTTCCTCTAGAAACTGGTCATTCCCTCCTAAGTTCAAGTGCAATCAGTTCAAGAAAAGGAGGTGGATCAATAATTAAATCTCATTACTTAAATAAACCAATAAAAATCATATATAATTTGTTTATTTTATTTTGTACTATATTGTATATAATTGTATTTAATTAACCTATGATTATTGTATATAAGTACTATTATATAATTTGTAATTATTTTATAAAAAATTAGGTTGATAAGTTCCTAACACTTAAAAAGACAAAACTACAAAAAATATCAAAAGCCCAGAAATCAGTGTTTTTATCCCTTTAAAAATAATCCTAAAATTATTTTTTTTGTACAAAAGACCTCTTTTGGCGTTTTAGCCAACATGAAACTTGTAGATCTCATCGAGATTTAAAACTTTCATGTTTTGATTTTTTTTCCTAATTTTACTTCTAACTAATTATTTTTTTCTTTATTTTTGCATTTCTGAATTTTGTGGTGCAGCCACTTGGTGCTCTCTGGAGCAGCCTCCTCCTTCCGCCACCCGGCACCCTTCCAGGCTGCTGGATCTCTTCTAGATGCCTCCATCTCGACCGTCCATCTCTGTTCCATCTCTAGCCATCTGATCTTATCCCAGATCAGATCTGCACTGCTCCCTTCCGCCTCAATCTCATCCGGACGATCGCCTTTGCATCCAACGATCTCTCCTTACACCACATCATCCCCTCACTCCCCATCGTAGGATGAGATGTCAGATCTCATCCCAGCCATCCGCCACCGCTTAACTCTTCGTTGCTAGATCAGATATTCAAATATGATCTTCACCCTCCAACTGCGCCTCCATCCGAGCCGTTGGGCCGCTAGATCCAACGGTGCCCGCTCACCGTCCTCCCGCTACCCCTTGTAACTCCTCTGCCCCCTCCCATTTCTAGCCAATGTCTCCGACCTTCTCTCCCCCTCATAACGTTGCCAACATGACGTCCCCAGATCTTCCATCCTCGTGCCATATTCACTATCCCCGCCATCACTCTCCATCAAGCCTTCGGTCATTCGAAACCTCCCCCATCACCCCATCCACCACTCCAAGGGCTTGCGACCCAGCCTCAACCCCTCCGGTGACAGTGGAGTGGCCATATGTCGAGGCATTGACGACCCCAGCCCCAGTGTGATCCATGGTTGACTGCCATGTATGCTCCACCCTTCGGCGGATGCATGAGCACCAAGGCACAATCGCCCTCGTCGTACAATGACCTCGAGCTCCTTGGAGTTCATCCCAGATCGCCTCCTCCACCCAATTCTTCCTCCTCGCTCCGGCCAAGTACTTCCCCCTACTTTTTCTTGTGTTTCTTCAATTTATCCCATCGTCTGCCATTACCCTCACCTTCACCTAACTATCCTCGCACCTCCACCATACATCTGTCACCCTCGCCGACCCCCCTTTCCTTCTCCAGAACCATCCCCATTCTGACCCACCTTCTTCTCCATCTCGTCGGAGAAGAAGCTTCCTAGCCACCACTCCCGTCACCCCCACGACGTCCACTTGCCTCACATCACTCACGCACGCACTGCACAAAGGCACTCCTCTGCTATCTAACCATTGTAGATCTTCAACGGTCGGAATTCGCACCTAAGCTCTGATTTCGTGCTTCCTCTCCGACGACCTCCATTTGCCTTGTTGCTCTAGATGCTGATGAAGATTCCTCGCATCTCCAGGATCTCCGCCAGCCCTTCAGGAAGCTCCTATGCCCTTTAGATGAACCCTCGGAGCATGACAGAGCTAAATGACAGTCGTCAGAGCGCAGCCTCCTCCGGCGACCTACGATGGATGACGAAGAGCAGTCACCGGACGATTATTTTGATTGGACGGTTCAGATGACGACACGTGGCGTTTCCAAGCCTTACGCAGAACCAACAAGCTCGGATCCACTGAGCCTCACATCGAGCCTTCAGCTTGCCACATGTCTCCAAAACTACTAGTGCCACCTCGCGTGCTCAACACGAGGGCCTGGGAAAATTGCATAGAAGACCCTAGCCATATTGATAATTATACATTGTTCCTCCAAGCACGTGCCTCACGTGCGCACTTGGGGTTTTTACATGGTGGCCCACACAGATTTCAAGAATTACATATATGCCTCCACGTACAATGGCGTAATTATAGAGATTCCCCTCTGAGTTTGGTTTATTGCAAATAGGTCCTTCAGGGACCTATTTGTGATTAGTTATATTTTATTTCCTGTATTTTTATTACATTTATGCCCTTGCATTATTTTATTCATAACTTGACATCGCAGGTCCAAATTGCATGGTTTTAATGTTGTTTTGTTCTTTGTTTCTTCATCTATCTTATGGCATTTTTAATTTTCTCATCTGACAATATTTTAAGTATGATAAATTTTTATTGTTAGATGATGTCCTTTGCTATATATGTCTCTGCTATTAATAGATGACTGCACATATTTCTATGCGCAAAATGACTCTAAAATCGATTCTTATATTATGCTTAGTTCTGTAGGGCATTTTCGTAATTAATTTTTAGCATGCATATCATTTGCATCTATTAATACACTATGCATTACATACCTTAAACTTGCGTTGAAAAATAAAATAAAAAACATACACACATCATTCTGTTTGCCATTTATCGTGCTCTACATGAAAGCCTTTAATTGAGAAATTATTCAAACAAACCCTTAATTGACCAAAATTCGATAGATAAATTAAAATAGTTCGTGTCCCTGTGTTCGACTTTGGTAGACTTGCCAAGTATAAATTTTCCGCAACATTTAACCAATTGTGGTTTTTTCTGACTGAAGTCGGTCTCCTATACTACTACAATTTACAATTATTAAAGAGGCGGATTTCATGTTCATCAAATGGTTGTGATGAATCTCATATTCATCATGCTAAAAATCAATAATTAAATCTCCTTGCTTAAATAATTCAATAAAAATCGCTTATAATTCATTCGTTTTATCTTGTACTATATCGTATATAATATGTATTTAATTAATCTATAATTAGTGTGTATAATCACTATTATATAATTTGCAATTATTTTATAAAAATTAGGTTGATAAGTTCCTAACCCTTAAAAAAATACAAAAATATCAAAAGCCCAAAAATTGGTGTTTTATCCCTTTAAAAATACACCCAAAAATACTTTTGTACAAATGAACTCTTTTGGAGTTTTGGCCAACATGAAACTTTCAGATCTCATAGAGATCTACGACTTTCATGTTATGTTTTTTTACTAATTTTACTTCTAACTAATTCTTTTATATTTTTCTTTATTTTTGCAGTTATGAATCTTCTGGTGCAGCCACGTGGCGCTCTCTGCAGTCGGCATGCGGCCGCCTCCTCCTTTCGCCACCCGGCACCCTTCCATGTCACTAGATCTCTCACAGATGCCTCAATCTCGACCATCTGTCTATGCTCCATCTCCAGCTATATGATCTTATCCCAGATCAAATCTACATCGTTCCCTTCGGCCTCAATCTCATCCGCTCGATCGCCAACAGTCTGTACTTGCGCCACGTCACCCCCTCACTCCAGACGTAGGATGAGACGCCATATCTCATCCTAGCCATTCGTCACTGCTTAACTCTCTGTCGCTAGATTAGATCTTCAGATCTGATCCTCACCCTCCAACCGCGCCTCCATCTAAGCCGTTGGATCGCTAGATCCAATGGTGCATGCTCATCATCCTCCTTTAGCACGGCCATTACCCCTCATAACTCCTCTGCCCCTCCCATTTCTAGCCAACGTCTTCGACCTTCTCTCCCCCTTGTAATGCCACCATCATGACGTCCCCAAATCTGCCATCCTCGCGCCATCTTCACTACCCCCGCCATCACTCCTCCATCAAGCCTTCGGCCGTTCGAAACCTCTCCCATCACCACCTGAAATGGCTGGACCCTCCTATAAAACTCCACCCCTCTGCCACCGAGCACCCCATCCACCACTCCAAGGGGTTGCAGGCCAACCTCCTCCCCTCCGGTGATAGCAGAGTGGCCAGATGTTGAGGCGTTGACGACCCCAACCTCGGTGTGATCCATAGTTTACTACCATGTATGCTCCACCATCCGTCGGATGCACGAGCATCGAGGCATGATCGCCCTCGTCGTGTGGCGACCTCGAGCTCCTTGGAGTTCAGCCTAGATCGCCTCATCTGTCTAATTCTTCCTCCTAGCTCCGGCCATTTACTTCCCCCTACTTTTTCTTGTGTTTCTTCTATTTATCCAGTCGCCTGCCATCACCCTCACCCTCACCTAACCATCCTCGCACCTCTACCATACATATGTCATCCTTACCGACCCCCTTCCCTTCTCCAGAACCATCCTCATTCCAACCCACCTTCTTCTCCATCTTGCTGGAGAAGAAGCCTCCTGGCCACCGCTCCCGTTACCCCCACGACCTCCACTCGCCTCACGTCACTCACGTACACACTGCAAAAAGGCACACCTCAGCTACCTGACCATTACAAATCTTCAATCTCCGATCTCGTGCTTCCTCTCCGATGACCTCCCTCCGCCTTGCTACTTCAGATATTGATGAAGCTTCCCCGCATCTCTAGGATCTCCGCCAGCCCTCCAGCATGATCCTTCGCCCTTCAGATGAACCCTCAGAGCATGGCGGAGCTAGATGGTGGCACCAGAGCGCAGCCTCCTCCGATGACCTACGACGGACGATGAAGAGCAGTCATCGTTCGATCGTTTTGATCGGACAATCCATATGACGATACGTGGTGCTTCTGAGCCTTACGCAGAACCAGCATGCTCAGATCCAATGAGCCTCGCATCGAGCCTTCAGTGCCTGCCACGTGTCTCCAAGCTTGTTAGCGCCCGAGCCTAGCTCCTCATGTGCTCAGCGCGTGAGGACCTGGACAAGTTGCAAAGAAGACCTTGTCCCTTTTGATAATTACATATCGATCCTCCAGGCACGTACCTCATGTGTGCACCTGGGGGTTTTACATGGTGACCCTCGTAGATTTCAAGAATTACAGACATGCCCCCGCGCACAAGGGCAAAATTACGGAGGGGCCCATCCGGGTTTGGTTTATTGCAAATAATTCATTCCAGGGACCTATTGTGATTAGTTATCTTTTATGTCCTTGTATTTTTATTATATTTATGCCCCTGCATTGTTTTATTCATAACTTAAGCATTGTTTATCCAAATTACATGATTTTAGTGTCATTTTGTTCCTTATTTTATCATCTATCTCATGCCATGTTTAATTGTCACATCTAACACTACTTTAAATATGATGGTTTTTTATTGTTAGATGATGTCTCTTGCTCAAATGTCTTATCATAAAATAGATGTTTGCTTATAATGTTATGCTGAAAATGACTCTGATTTCAAACTACAACTATTGCTGAATTTAGTAATCTTTCTAGGGTATATTTGTAGTTGTCATTCGCATGCACCACCCTTGCATTTAATCATTCATGCATCACCTTATAATCGCATTAAAAAATGGAATAAAAAATTACATGCATCATCTAATTGCATTGTAGTCCGTACAAAGACCTTAGAATTGACAAAGTATTCACACGTACTCTTAATTGACCAAAATCTGATAAATAGGTATAGTAGCTCGTGTCCCTGTGTTCGACCTTGGTAGAATTGCCAAGTATAAATATTCCACAACATTCAAATGATTGTGATTTTTGTTGACCGAAATCTGTCTCCTATACTACTACAATTTACGATTATTAAAGAGACAGATTTCGCCTTCATCAAATGGCACCATTGCCGGGGACACATCTCACCTTTACTTTTCGTTAAATTTTGATAAATTTTTGTGATTGAATATTTTCAAAATTCACAGGTCTTCTATTCATGCATTGTTTTTGCATCATTTCTGCTGATTAGTTTCCTTATTATTTTTCCTAATATTGCTCTTTTGTGGCAGGGCCCATGAAGATCGAGGATGCTTGATCTCCATGGAGGCCTGGAGTTGGGAGCTTCCGCTGAAGAGGCCACAAAAGACTTGGCGGAGAAGTTTAGGAATTTTTATCAGCTCTGCTTGCATTTGCATATTGTAAAAAAATATTTAGCATGTGCATTTTTAACGACCCCCGTTAGAGGGCTCGCATGTTGTAGAAAAAAAAGGAAGGAAAGAAAAAAAAGTAGATCCCTAAATGATCTATGCCCCCCCCCCCCCACACACACTTGTACATATATACTCACCCCTTCTCCCCTCTCTCTCTCCGTATATTTCACCCCCACCCCCTCTCATCTTCCTCCTAATCATCTGTAAAAAAGAGCCTCAACCCCCCCCATCTATAAAATACACCCCCTCGCCCCCTTGTATCTTAGTATAATTACTCCTCCCAACACAGACCCCTCCCCCCTAATTCAGATCCTTTACTTATGCTATTTTTAACCCAAGTATAGGGGGCCCGACTCTTCATCAATCCCTCGCTCTGAGCCTTCTTATACTTGGGTCAATTTTTAACCTAAGTATAGGGGGACCCTCCTCCTCAGTTCCGTCATATCACCCTATATTTAATCGAGCCATGGCTTCATATCACTTGTGATATGAGGACATAATAAAAGTTAAGTATAGGGGGTGTACCGTATATTACTGTATATTTACATTAGCCATAGCTTGTATTTTTAAACTTTTTGAAAAATCTTTTTCGGCTTGGTTTAAATACACCTGTGAACTGAGTTTTGTAAAAATCTTGTAAAAATGTTTTCTTAAAAATTGAGGGATTAACTTATTGTAAATAACCCTTTTAAAAAAACTGAAAAATTAAAAACTTTTCTTAATTGAGACTTTGACTACTAGGCTTAGCTATTTTTAGTGAGGGAACTTCGGTCTCCCTTAGCAGAGTTGGTGGTTTAAAGGACACTGTATATGACTCAGTCCTTAAGGAACACGGGTCCGTCTAACGTCACGTACTTACACCCATACTGGCTGAAAGTAGATACATCTATTCACGAGTCTGGGCCAGTCATTGTCTCTCAAAATAATATAAAAAATATTGAAAAATTCTAAAATCCATAATCTGCAAAAACCAAAAATCACATAAAATTATTCACTGACTAAGGAGTTGGTGTATTTCTGACATATTCACATTCAATCAAAGGCTAGAGGATTTTGAGGACACTTGATTTCTGTGATCTCGAGAGTCTGAGTTAACATGCCTTAGTCATTAGGGTTTCTTAACTTAATTATCCACACTTCATTTGTTTGAAAGATTTAAGCGCTATATTGCACTCTTCATCTCTACCTTCAAAAAGAATATGATCAGCACTTCACTTTCACATCTGCAAAGATTGATGAGATGAGTTGAGCTATCACTTGAGAAACTAGGAGTAGAGATTTAAGTCTGGACCCGATCTAATGATATTCAAGGATGGGATAAAGCTAATGACGGCTTCAAGAAACCTGAGTGTCAGCAAAACCTTAGCTAGTATGTGAATAAGTTCATGTGCTATCTCTTTGATATTTATCTATTAAATTAATTATTGATCAGTGTGTGCCAACTTTTGGTAAAAGCAGTGGAGCTAGCCAAACAAATGAAATGAAAATAGAGAGAAGTTCTCTCAAAGAAAAGCTTTATCCTCGAAAGTCAAATTACAAATGAGCTTCCACTCAAGGCAAGCACTCCCAAAAAATTTCGAAGTTTCTACTTGGACCAAACGCTAATTAGGATCAAGGAGTCGGTCTGACACCAAAAAAAGGCTCTGCAGCGGATAATGATACAAGTCTAGGTGTCGAAGGTATCTTCGATACTCAAAAAAGACACACCGCGGTGTACTCCCAGGAAAACAAGTGCACACGACTCCAAATTTTTTTGTCGGACACATTGATCAACAAGCCAAAAATATACATATGTTGAGTAATAAGGCACTCGAGAAGCCCCTTGTTCCAATGTAAGGGAGAGAAAAATAGATACAATCCTATGCCCTTCATCATATGGTCGTCCATCTACATTCAAGCCTGACAAACTAAAGAGATGCTTGACTAAAGCAAGAACATACTTATTCTCTAATGTTGAGGATTATGTCTAGAGGAGAGTCTCGTGGACTGGAACTTTGGGTGATGTCTCGACTTGACTCTCATGAAGGCAGTACACTTAATTTCATATCCTTATATTATATGCACAACAAGAGAGTCTGATAATTAGAGAAGTTGGATACCTTCTGACTAGATCATGGTTAAGCTCAGAATTTTAGGATTACTTTAATTGAGGATCTTTGAAAGAATTGAGCTTCGAATCTTTCACATGCACTATCAAGAATTAATCTAACTCCTTCATTCTTTAGATGATCGAGGACGAGCATGATTTAAGTATTGGGGTATGATGAATCTCGTATTCATCATGCTAAAAATTAATAATCAAATCCCCATGCTTAAGTAATCCAATAAAAATCACTTATAATCCGTTCATTTTATCTTGTACTTTATTCTATATAATCTGTATTTAATTAACCTATATTTAGTGTATATAATTACTATTATATAATTTGTAATTATTTTATAAAAGTTAGGTCAATAAGTTCCTAACCCTTAAAAGACTAAAACTACAAAAAATACCAAAAGCCCCAAAATCGATGTTTTTATCCCTTTAAAAATACTCCCAAAAATACTTTTTGTACAACTGTTCTCTTTTACATTTTGGCTAACATGAAACTTGTAGATCTCATCGAGATCTACAACTTTCATGTTCTGATTTTTTCCCTAATTTTACTTCTAACTAATTCTTTTATATTTTTTTATTTTTGCATTTCTGAATTTTCTGGTGCAGCCACGTGGTCGCCTCCTCCTTCTGCCACTCAGCACCCTTCCAAGCCCCTAGATCTCTCCCAGATTCCTCCATCTAAACCGTCCATCTCCTCTCCATCTTCTACCGTCTGATCTTATCCCATATCAGATCTGCACCGCTCCCTTCCGCCTCATTCTCATCCGCACGACCGCATTTGCATCCAACTATCTCTCCTTGTGCCATATCATCCCTTCACTCCCCGCCGTAGGGTGAGATGCCGGATCCCATCATAGCAATTTTTCACCGCTTAACACTCCATCGCTAGATCAGATCTTTAGGTCTGAGCCTCACCCTCCAATTGCACCTCCATCCAAGTCGTTGGATCTAGATCCAATGGTGCTCGCTCATCGTCCTTCTCTAGCCCAGTTGTTACCCCTCGTAACTCCACTTCCCCCTCCCATTTCTAGACAACATCTCCAACCTTCTCTCCCCTCATAACACCACAAGTGTGACGTCCCTAGATCCGCCATCCTCGTGCCATCTTCACTACCCCCGCAATCACTCCTTTATCAAGCCTTTGGTCGTTAGAAACCCCATACCCCATCACCACCTCAAACGGTTGGACCCTCTTATAAAACTCCCCCTCCGCCACTGAGCACCCTTCCATCACTCCAAGGGGCTGCGGCCCAGCCTTCTGCCCTCCAGTGACAGCGAAGTGTCCAGATGTCGAGGCGTGATGACCCAGCACGGGTGTGATCCATGGCTGACTGCCATGTATGCTCCACCCTCTGACGGATGCACGAGCACCGAGTCATGATCACCCTCATCGTGCAACGACCTTGAGCTCCTTGGAGTTCATCCCAGATCGCCTCCTCCACCCAATTCTTCCTCCTCGCTCCGACCAGGTACTTTCCCCTCCTTTTTCTTGTGTTTTTTCTATTTATCCCATCGCCTGACATCACCCTCACCCTCACCTAACCATCCTCGCACATCCACCATACATCTGTCATCCTTACTGACCCCTTTCCCTTCTCTAGTACCATCCTTACTGACTCCACCGCTCCCATCACCCCCACGGCCTCCACTGGCCTCACATCACTCACGCATACACTGCACAAAGGCACGCCTTGGCTATCTAACCATTGCAGATCTTCAACAACCGGAATTCATGCCTAAGCTCCGATCTCATGCTTCCTCTCCGATGACCTCCCTCCGCCTTGCTGCTCCAAACGCTGATGAAGCCTCCCCGCATCTCCAGGATACCAGAAAGCTCCTTCACCCTTCAGATGAACCCTCGGAGCATGGTCGAGCTAGAAGGTGGTCGCCGGAGCGCAGCATCCTCTGATGACCTATGGCAGACGACGAAGAGCAGTCATCGTCTAATCGTTTCAATCGGACGGTCCAGATGATGACACATGGCACTTCTGAGCCTTACGCAGAACCAGTAGGCTCAGATCGACCGAGCCTTGAACGCTGCCACGTGTCTCCAAGCCTGCTAGAGAAGACCCTGACCCTTTAGATAATTGTGTATTGTACCTCCATGCGTGTGCCTCACGTGTGCACCAGGAGTTTTTACTTGGTGACCTTCGCAGATTTTAAGAATTATAGATATGCCTCTGCAAACAATGGTAAAATTATAGAGGGGCCCCTCTGGGTTTGGTTTATTGCAAATAAGTCCTTCCAGGGGCCTATTTGTGATTAGTTATCTTTTATTTCCTTCCATTTTTATTAATTTATGCCCCTGCATTGTTTTCTTCATAACTTGACCATCGTAGGTCCAAATTGCATGATTTTAGTGTCATTTTGTTCCTTATTTTATCATCTATCTCATGTCATGTTTAATTTTCTCATCTGACACTACATTAAATATGATGGATTTTTATTATTAGATGATGTCTCTTGCTCAAATGTCTTGTAATAAATATATGTTTGCTCATAACGTTGTGCTCAAAATGACTCTGATTTCAAACTACAATCTGTTGCTCAATTTAGTAATCTTTCTAGGGTATATTTGTAGTTGTCATTCACATACATCACTCTTCCATTTAATCATTCATGCATCACCTTATAATCGTATTAAAAAATGAAATAAAAAATTTACATGCATCATCTAATTGCATTGTAGTCCGCATAAAGACCTTAGAATTGAGAAAGTATTCACATGTACTCTTAATTGACCAAAATTCGATAAATAGGTAGAGTAGCTCGTGTCTCTGTGTTTGATCTAGGCCAAGTATAAATATTCCACAACATTCAAACGATTTGTGGTTTTTGCTAACCGAAATCCGTCTCCTATACTCCTACAATTTACGACTATTAAAGAGGTGGATTTCACGTTCATCATTAAGTTAGTTGTTATTTATAGGTTGGTATATATAGGGCTTGTAAAGAATTTTATTTTCTATGTATAAGGTTCTCAAAATAATTTGAAGGAATTTTGACAAACATTTTGGAAGCTTTATTTTGCAAATAATTTTGCAAATATTTACAAAATTTGAAATCATTTTGCAAAGATTTTTCAAATAGTGTAATTAGATTTTTCAAAATATTTTTACAATCATTTTCCAAATCATTTGCAAACTGAATTTTTAAAAAAATTATTCAAATAAAATAACAAGATTTTTACAATTTGTTACAAGAGATTTTTACAAGGTTTGAAAAATATTTTACAAAAGTCTTCGCAACAGCTTTTAAAAGGTTTTTCAAATCATTTTACAACCATTTTACAAATCATTTGCAAAATATTTTTGAACCAAATTATTCATGAAGAATTTAAAAAATATATACATAATAATGTGTGTTATTTACAATTTGTTTTAATAGTATACCCTTACCCATATAGAATATTATCCATATTGTTCAAAAATATGAAAGTACAAGTTATGGATAAAGTATATACAACATATATACGACCCCCATATACTTAGCTTGGCTATATCCTCATAGTGATCAAAGAGAAAAAGGTAGACATGACTCGTGTTGAATATAGGAAAATCTTTACTACACCGACTAGAGAATAAGAAGTCGACCATCCCCCTTATACTTAGGGTCAATAATCCTAAGTATAGTAGATTGTATACCAAGTGGGGATGATCGAGGTTCAGAATAAACAAATCGACGGCACAGCTTGTCCCCCATTAGGGTGAAATATCCTGAAGTATAGACAGGGTGTCAAAAAGTTGAGGGATAAGTGAGAGAATGAATAACGAGTAACTCAAACACACTCATCGCCCCTATACTTAGGATGAAGTAGATGTTAAGTATAGCATATATGAATGGTATGAGTGAAATATGAAAGAATGAAAGAATCGACAAATATAAGTGAAAATAAGAAAATAAGAAAAAAATTGTTTTGGTGCTCATGATTCTGATCATTTTAAGTCTTGAGGCTCATCTTGAAATACCATTTGGATCAAATCAACCAGGGATAGAAATGTATCATGGTTGACATATGGTTTCAACATTTATCCATTCACGACAAAAGGTTGTGCAGAGAGCAAGAGGCAAAGCACAAGGGGTCTGGTGACAATACAGATATAACGATGATGCCATTGTCATGCACATTTTTGAAAATAAAGGGCCTTGACCAACTTGTTCTTAGCTTACCTGGGAATAACGTTAGCTTTGCATCGAACAACCATAACTTATGATCTAGCTCGAAAGTCTTTTGTCCGATATGCTTATCGTGCCGTCTCGACTTTCTCTTTATACATGAGGTTGTTGTCATATGCGGAGTCTCTGAATTCCAACAATCGATTCAGATCAAGCTTCCATCTCTTCCCCCCATTTTCTCTGTTCAAAATTTATACATTGGCTGCTCATAACGACTTATGAATGAGTTCTATGGGTAAATGGCATGGCTTGCCCTGCACCAAACGATATGGAGACATTCCCAGGGGAGACTTGTACGTAGTATGATGACCGAGCGGGCAACTCGGGTTATGTAAGAAAATAATCAAGGGTCATTGTGAACTAGGAAAACAAGCGTAGCCAACGAGAAGAAAACTAAAACCACTCAGAAATATCGAGCAATCAAAACATGTAAGCAGTTCGCTATTTTTATTTACCTGGTGTAGCCACCAAGGTTGGGCACAAGGAGCACGAGAAAGGTACGACGTAGACATATTTCAGAAAATAAAACATTTTCTGATGGTTTTTAATTTTTCAATTTTTTAGTTTTTAAGAAGAAAACACAATCAACAAAAATAAGAGAAAGCAACATAAAAATCATTTTATATTTTTCTAATAAGCTAAAAAAATGCTCAAAAAATTCAAGAGAAAATATTTTTTGGATTTTATAGGTTTTAAAATGTTTTCGATAATTTTTCTAGATTTTCCTGATGTTTTCGGAGTTTTATAAAAATCAAATAGAGCTAAAAAAGGCAAGCAATGCACAACCAGAACTAAATTTCATGGTAAAAATATTTAAAATGCCCCGAAGTCATAGATGCTAATTTTATGATAAGATATGAACAAAAACCTACAAATAGGAACTAAAATGGAATTTTTGGAGTTTCTATAATTTTCGTATCATTTTTTTATAAGTTTTCTGATATTTTGTGATTTTTAGGGATTTTAGAGTGGATTTTTAAACCAAACTAATACCGGAAAGAAAAACACAAAAAGGCACATACAAAAAAATTATGGATTTTTGAAATATTTTTCAAAATTTTATGATTTTTATAAGCCAAATAGGGATGCTTTTGAAGGTTTTTGAATTTTTAAAAATATAAAATGCAAAGAAATTAATCCAATTAAAACACAATAAATATTACACACTAATATGAATTAATTATAATTTTTAGGTGATTTTTCAAATTAATTTGCTATTTATTAAGTCCAAAATGCAATGTATAATTAGGTATAGTTTATAGGGACCTATTTGTGAAACTATTAAGTTCACAGACCAAAGGGATAACATAGTTTAAAATCGTCGGTTCTGCAATTAAACCAAGCAATTCACACACATATCCAATATACAATGCACATGGGTATAAATGCAAATTCTACGAACTTAACATTCATTAACTATCAGTAGCAGAGTTCATGATAGAACATGCAATTAACCCAAAAGATCACATGAACACGCATGTGACTTCAACTAAACCTGACTAAAATGTAAATACCATAAAACTCAAGGCCCAAACTGTAAATATACTCAACTACAATATTTATTTAACAGACTAAAGATAAATATAGAAACATGCAGAAGCTAAAAGGAAATATATCCTGGGAAACATGCTACACATGTGGGGCTTTGACGGTTCTGATCTTCTTCTGCAAAACGATCTGACGGTGTAGAGGCAGTCAGCACTGTGTGTGCCAGATCTGCGATGGTAGGTCTGATCCAATGATTTGAAAGCTATCGCGATCGGGCAGATGAGACGATGCCAGGATCTGAATGGACCGTTGAAGTATCAGCATGAACGGACGGACCAGATCAAAACTGGGCGTGAAAGTGCATCGAACAACACCTGAAGGTGTTGGACGGACTACTCCCTAACGGGCTTCAATCGAGAAGCCCCATTGATCCAAGGGTCTGATTGAGTTGCAGTATGGTTCAACACCTTCGTGGTGGTCGTCCACGTCAGATGGGACACTCCGATGGGAGAAAGAATGGTCGGATGGGCCTGGAGGTGACTTCCCTCCCATAGCTGCTCCATCAGAGTAGTATAGGTATAAGAAAGGGTCTTCCACACGTTCTAACACCTGCAAAAGGAGAGGCGTCGCAGGCGTAGCTCCGATCGGGTTTATTGCACAGGGAGATATGAGAAGCGACATGGGGTTGTTAGGTTGATCTCCATCGTACTAGGAGGAAAGAGATCGTGCCTAATCTAGCTATGGTGAGTAAGATTTAGGGTGCTTAGGTTGCATGGGAAGATGGGAGATGATTAGACATGTCGATCGAAGCGGATAGGTAGGTAGAATGAGGCTCCGACCTTCTGGTCGGAGCAAAAGAACTGGCATCGACACGAAATGGAAAAGTCGGATCAAGGATGGAACTATGGTGGGTGCAAGTGGTACCTGAAGGTTCGAAGGAGATCCAGAGCATCAGGAGAAGGCGAGCATCGAGGAGATGGCCTCAACTGGGCTGTGACTGGCCAAGGAGGCTAAACGCGACGGAGGTTCGACCACGTAACTTGATTTGCGTCGATTCAACACCAATTCGAGCTCCAAAGGCTGCTCCAAGCAGCTATCACTCAGCTGGAATTGGCTAGGGGTCGAAACGGGTGGTGAAGAATGAGCTACGGAGCCGGCAGAGCTGAAGAGGGAATTTATAAGGTTCCCCAGGGTCTGGAAAAATTGAGAGATGGCGTACAACCCTAAGAAGATCTGACCTTTCCTAGGGATCTGCGATGGTCACGGATCCTAGGAGGAGAATCGGGCAAAGAATCGAGGGGAACAAAGGTCAGAGTCGGGCAAGAAAATTCAGAGAAATGGCTCTGGTGAGAGGGAGGACAACCCTACCCGGCTAGAAGAGCCCGTTGACTGAGGTCAATGGTTTGACGTGGACCAATGAGAAAATCACGACTTACAAAATAGAGGGAAATTTAATAAAAAAATAGCAAATGAATTTAAAATAAAAAGGTATAAAAATGGAAAATATTTACTATTTTCCAAAGTATTTATTTTGTGATTTTTAATTATTTTTACAAAAAAATAAAATAACCTATATACAATATATAGTATTATATACAGGTATAATATACCTATGTATTATGTACAAGTATTTTCATTTTATATTTTTACACAAATACCTTATTTTGTATTTTATTTATTTACAACATAATCTTAGGAATGCAAAATAATTTTTATTTTTTATAGATTATTTAAGGGTATAAACTAAATAATGGATATGATATGTACATGTGTATTTTTGTACAAAGTTTTGATATTTTTATTTTTATTTTCCTTTTAATTTTCAGTTTTTTATTTTATTTTTATAATATTAACACTATATGACAAGGTGTAAAAGAATTTGGCTTTATAAATAAATAAATAAATAATATGTTTAGGTATATGTGATATATACACTACATAGTAGACCCTATCTCTCTCTACTAATTTTATTTTACGGTCAGGTCAATGCTTGACTTCCTCTTGGATTTTGGGTCACTCTGTATTTATTCTAAATACTTCATCCTTTTTATTTTATTCTTTCATTTTTGCAAAATATATGCTAACAACAACAACAAAGCCTTTTCCCACAATTAAGTAGGGTCAACTACATGGATTCTTCGCCCCATTCAGATCTATCTTGGGCCAATCCCGGGATTATATCCACAAAACTAAGATCCCTTCGTATGGTCTCTTTCCAACACTTCTTGGGCCATCCTCGCTCTCTCTTAGCCGGCTCAACATTCCAACACTCACATCTCCTAACTGGTGCATCAACTGATCTTCTTTGCAAATGTCCAAACCATCTTAAGCGGTTTTCTCGCATCTTATCCTCGATCGGAGCTACACCAACTTTCTTTCTGATTGCATCATTCCGAATCCGATCTTTACATGTGTGTCCACACATCCACCTTAGCATTTTCATTTCTGCTACATTCATTCTCTGCACATGTGTATGGTTCACAGGCCAACATTCAGACCCATAAAGCATAGCAGGTCTCACGGTTGCTTTGTAAAACTTTCCTTTAATCATTAAAGGAATTTTCTTATCACAAAGAACAACATAGGCTCCTCTCCACTTTAGCCAGCCTGCATATATTCTATTAGTAACGTCCCCATCAAGTTGCAGAATAGATCCCAGATATCTAAAGGAATCTCTCTTCTGAATGTTATCATCACCAATCTTCACCTTGATTCCTTCACCATTGCTTCCATTAAAGGTGCACTCCATATATTCCGTTTTAGCCCTACTTATACGAAATCCTTTAGTCTCCAACTCATGTCTCCAGACCTCAAGCTTCTCATTTACTCCATCTCTAGTCTCGTCAATTAACACAATATCATCAGCAAATAACATACACCAAGGTAACTCATCCTGAATGTGACTGGTCAACTCGTCCATAATCAAAGTAAAAAGAAATGGACTCAAAGCAGAACCTTGATGTAAACCAACGTTGATGTCAAAATATCTAGTCTTCCCAGACGGGGTCCTTACACAAGATAAAGCCCTATCATATGAGGTTAATGTATAAGACAGGTATTTGTCTCTTCTCCAACACTCTCCACAATATCTCTTGTGGGACAGAATCATAAGCCTTCTACTAATCAATAAAGATCGTGTGGAGGTTCTTCCTTTTATCTTTATAAATATCCATTGTTCTCTTCAGCAAATTGATGGCTTCAGTCGTTGAGCGACATTGCATGAATCCGAATTGGTTTTCTTTTACATTGGAAATTTGACTCAACCTTCTTTCGATCACACGTTCCCAAATTTTCATAGTGTGACACATCAGCTTGAGACCTCTATAATTTGAACAATTTTGAATGTCTCCTTTATTCTTATAAAGAGGCACCACGATACTCCTCCTCCAATCTTCAGGCATTTTCTTGCTTCACCAAATAACATTTAATAGATTCGTAAGCCAAGTCAAACCACACTCACCTAAAACTCTCCATACTTCTTCAGGGATGTCATCCGGTCTTACACCTTTTCCAGGTCTCATAACCTTCAAAGCCTCCTCTACTTCCTTTCTCTGTATCTGTCTATAGCATGCACGATTCAAGTAACTTTCACTACAAGCTAGATCACCCAAAGTGATATCTCTATTTCCTTCTCCAATGAAAAGTTTATGGAAGTACTGCTCCCATCTAGTCTTTATATGCTTCTGAGTAACAAGCACATGACCTTCCTCGTCCTTAATGCATCTCACTTGAGAAAGGTCTTTGGTTTTTCTTTCTCTTGCTTTGGCCAACCTGAATATATTCTTCTGTCCCTCCTTAGAGTCAAGATTTTTATTCAAAACTTCATAAGCTTTTGGCTTAGCTTCGCTTACGGTTTTCTTTGCTTCCTTCTTTGCTATTTTGTAGTTTGTGATAGTTTCCTCTGTTCTATCCTTAGACATAGCTTTAAAGCAATCTCTTTTTATTTTTAGCTTCTCTTGCACCCCTTCACTCCACCACCAAGCCTCCTTTTGACATGGAGCTCCTCCCTTTGACTCGCCTAGCATCTCTTTGGCTACCTTTCGGATACAAGATGCTACTGCCTCCTACATCTTGTTTGCAGTACTGCTACAATCCCAAGATAAGTCTTCTAAAACCTTCTCCCTGAAGCTCGCTTGCTTCAGTGGAAGATTCCACCATCTAGTTCTAGTTATCTTAAAAACCCTCCTTTTCTTTACCAACCCTTTCATTTGTACATCCAAGACTAACAAACGATGTTGGGTTGTCAAACTCTCTCCTGGGATTACTTTGCGGTCTTTACAACACGGCCTATCTCTTCTCCTCAACGCAAAGTAATCTATATGTGTTCTAGTTGGCCCACTCTTATAAGTAAGTAAGTGTTCCTCCCTCTTCTTGAAGAGAGTGTTTGCCATGAAAAGATCATATGTCGTTGCAAAATCCAAGATGGCTTTTTCCTCTTCATTTCTATCCCCAAAACTATGTCCTCCATGAACACTAGCATACCCTGAAGCATCTTTTCCCACATGTCCACCGATGCAAATCATCTCTCTTTGTGGGATTCCTTGTAGACTCTTATCCAAATCCTCCCAAAAAGCTTGTTTAGTCCTTTCATCTAAACTAATCTGCGGTGCATAAATGGAGATGATATTCAAAATTTCTTCTTCAAGCACCAATTTTAGCAAAATAATTCGATCCCTGAGTCTTTTCACCTCAACCACACAAGCCTATAAATACTTATGAACAACCACTCCAACATCATTTCTACCCTTATCTTAACATGAATACCAAAGTTTAAAGCCTGTCTTCTCAATCTCTCTTGCTTTCTCCCCAACCCATTTAGTCTCTTGAAGACATAGTATATGAATCTTCCTTCTTTCCATCGTATCCACTATCTCCATCAACTTTCAAGTTAAAGTCCCAATATTCCAACTACCAATCCGCAACTTCCGTTGTAATCTAATTTGGACTAAGTTCTTTACTCGCATGCGTCCATTATGCGAGAACCCTTGTAAATTTTGGACTGCATCCGAGCGGTGATGCAGCGGAACTAGCTTAATTACCAGCATGTGTTCCTCATGCGAGAACCCTTGCAAATTTTGAACTACATCCAGGCTGCGATGTAGCGGCCCTTGCCAATTTTCATTGCATTTGGGCGATGCAACGCGTCGCAAGTAGGGAACACCCTAATTAAATCTGTATGTTTGCTTACATCCATGTTGAAAAGATCCGACTGTCATGAGGCAACTTCTTAAATAGTTTTTTTTAGAAAAAATATTATTTAGGAAGTTGTCTCTGATTGTTTTACGCTGGTTGTCGGCTACCTGATGCAACCCTCCTCATTTACCCGGGCTTGGGACCGGCTATGGCTGAGTTAAAAAAATATATGCTAAATATACAATATTAACAAAGGCATGCAAATTGTTAAGTTATTGAATTTATATGTATTCCCTTGATGCTTTGCCAAGAAAAAGAGCAAAAAATAAAAGAATAAAGAGTGAGAATCAAGGATTCATCACCCCCTATATTTTACCTTTGTTAGTCCCTTTGCAAACACTTATTTGAAAAAGAAGTGAAAACAAGAAGGACAAATAAAAAGAATCAAGGTTGATTATTAAACTTCTCTTCATTAAATTGTAGTATGGAGCTCAGTCAGACCTTTGGATTGTTAGTTTGTCGGAACCTTATTGGAAAATAGGTTTAAGACTCAACGGCCTCTAAGTTCCACAATGCTATGGTCAAGACTCCTTAATAAACCATGTCAGAACAAAATTACAACACAAACTCTAATGACTATGCATCTTTCCTTATACTGTGTAAGTGATATGTAGCTCCCCACTTCAGAAATGACAAAGAAACAACCTCCCTCAACAAGGTAACTCTAATTCCCCAGTCTAGCAGCTCTTTCCTTGAGGAGTGGGGTATTCTCTTGTAAGTTCGAGTTCAATCAGCTCAAGAAGAGGGAGAAAGAAAAGAATGGGTCGTGATTAGTGTAGCCACGTATCCATGGGAGCTTAACCATCATAGCTAAGTCTCTCGCTGCAAGCTTCATGAGATGAGAAGGTGTAATACATAAGCTTTGCTTTATTGACTATATACACTCCGGCATGTATTTTATTTTCAATCAGGCATGTCCACTTTTTTGGAATTTTTCTTGATTTTTGCACTTTTGTATGTGCATATATACAACATATCTACATGGTGTAGCATATACATAAGGAGTTTTTCTTCTGGAGCCAGTAGACTATCCCTCTTTTGAAGCATTATTGCAACCCACAACTCCTGTATTTAGACCTCAATACCACCAGACCAAGTTGAGGCGCACATCCCTCCCTAAAGGAAGATGAGAGGTTCCACCTAGAAGTACTACCCTTGTATGCTAACCCAAGCCAAGGGATTCTACCTCCTCATCACCTCAGCTGCGTGGAGCTATGTGTAAGGTGTGTGTCCAAGTCAAGCCATTGTCTATGAGAGTCGTGCGTGCATTATTAAGTGTTCTACTTAGGCCCATCAAGATGACATGTGAATATAGCCTAGTGGACTCAAAGAATTAAGTCACTAATGGACCTGAAAAGTCTTAACTCCAATTCCTATAAGGTTCCTCTGAAGTTAGGTGGATTAAGGTCTTAACCAAGTTCCATTTTCAATTTAGTTCCAGACTAGTTTAAATATCAACTATGATTCTGAAGAATATACAAACATGTACAAAACTCTTTTTGTGCAATTTTTCAAGATATGCAGATTTTTTATGAAAAATATTTGAATGCAAGGAAGAAGGGAAAGTTTGCAAAATATTTACAATCATTTACAAACAAAATTTTGCAAACTTTTACTTTCCAAACATTTTTCAAAAATTTTGTACTATATACATAATTTTGATATGAAAATATTTACAAAATTTTACAATCAAAACATTTTTACAAACATTTGTACAATAGTTTTTACAAAAGGTTTCTACAAACATCTACGCACAAGAAAAACTTTTATTTGCAATAAAAAATTTTAAATTTTTGTGATTTTTATCCATATTATCTATTAACACACTCACACAAAGTACGAGTTATGGTTGAAGTATATATACAATATACATGTCACCCTCCTATACTTAGCTCGAACGATGTCCTCCGAGTGATCAAAGAGCGGTGAAAGAAAGATATAACTCATGCTGAGTATTGGGAAGTGAAAGAAAAGCTATGCTACAATGACGAATAAAAGTATGTAGTGAATAGAGGTCGGCGATCCCTCCTATAGACAACAAAACAGAGGTAAAAAGAATCTAATGAATAATCAAACATCTGATCCCCCCTATACTTAAGGTAAAGTGCACCCTAAGTATAACATAATCATAAGATGAAGATGGGGTATTAGACAAAATAATGAACGATATGGACAACTGGATCTATACAGTTGCGGAAGAGAAGTGATAATCATGCATGATATGCAAATGATGTGAGTAAAAGATCACATCTCATGCAAAATGAATAGGGGCAACGTCAATGATCAGCATATCATGATCAAGGTATGGCTTCAGGCGCTGACCATTAACCTGAAAGGTAGAATCAGACGTCAACTCAGATATGTCGATACTTCTATTGTCGTGTACCTTTCTGACCAAGTATGGTCCCTTCCATTTTCTCTGTAACTTCCCTGGAAATAATCTCAACCTAACATCAAATAGCCATACTTTTCGGTTCGTCTCAAACTATTTATGGCTGATATGAGAATCACGCCATATCTTTACTCTTTCCTTATATTGTAGGCTACTCGAAAAGGTTGTATCTCTCAGTTCCTCTAGGGCTGCCAACTCAGCTTTCCTCTGGTCTCCTATACTCTTGGGATCCAATAATAACTCAGTGAATGCCCATAGTGACTTGTGCTTAAGGGTGTAAATGGACCGAATCTGAGCGAACCTATATTTTTTAGGTTCAGTTCGTTTATTTAATCGAGCCTAAACTTGTGTTCAGGTTCGGTTCGTTTATTTTCGAATCGAATCCGAATCGAACCTCTTTTTAAACGAATCGAATCTAAGCGAATATCGAACTTAAGAATTCTCTAATAAGATGGAGTGAAAAGAAGAGAAATGGAAATAGATATATATGTGTCTACCATTAGAATAAATATTCATTTAGTTTGTTTCTTTATCTAACCCATCTTCATCTTTTGAAAAATTTAGATAAATAAGGATTCGTCTCTTTGAAAAAAGTATAATTATAATATATTTTTACATCTGTTCAGATGGGGATAAGGAATAAAAATAATGTGGAGATATTCGATATGTAAGGTTTATACTAGCTCTGTTGATTTGAAGATAAAGAAAGGAAAAGTACTAGACACATAGATGATGGATGTTGTAAACACAATGTGACCATTTATTTTTGGATAGTTTATACCGAGATATAACCTACTTATCCCGTAAATATCCAGTTGTCTCTAGACAAAGTTCACTTATTCTGGGACAAATTCCACTAATCTCAAAATAAGGTCCGCTTCTACGGATAAGGATTTGTGAATGTGTATATGTGTATGTTTATCGAGCTTTTAACGAATCGAACCTGAGCGAACCTATGATTTTTAGGTTTGGTTCGTTTATTTAATCGAGCCTAAACTCGTGTTCAGGTTCGGTTCATTTATTTCAGAATCGAATCTGAATCGAACTTTTAGCGAGCCAAACCTGAGCGAATATTGAACTTGAGAATTTTCTTACACCCCTACTTGTGCTTGATTTCTACAGGCAAGTGGCATGGCTTGCCATAAACAAGACGAAAGGGAGACATACCCAAAGGTGTCTTGAAGGAGGTCCGATAGCCGCACAAGACAGAGTCCAAAAGTTGTGACCAATCCTTTAGGTCTGGGCAGACGACCTTCTGCAGTATAGTCTTGATCTCTGATGAGTCGCAAAATCGGCCCTTTAAGAGTGCTAAATTAGCACTTCAACATGTCGTAGCAGTTGGGCCGATTTTGGTCATCAAAGAGACCATCTCATTGATATATGTCAAATAAGAATGCTATGGTCGTTAATTTTATTTTACTTGGTAAGATACCAAGGTCGAACTCAGGGACACGAGCCTTTCTCTAATTATCCGGATTTCATTTATTTAACTAAGTGTTGAGTTGGAGCTCATATAGGTCAAAATATGCAAGGAGACAACAATGCAATAACAATAAAGTAAACATGCATTTTTTTATCCATTTTTATCATGCAAATAAATGCCATGAAATGCGATGAAGCTATGCCCAAAATCAGAATAAATATGATGAGCAAGTTAATAAGAGTCAAATTCAGATTTATTTGAAGTGTCAGAGATGATCGACAAAGTGAATAAGGCATGAGTACATAATAAGAGCCACTTAGCTAACATAATATTTCATTAAAATTCAAGTCTCTAAGATGAAAGATTAACCATGCCATTAGAAAGTACATCGAACAAGCTCTCAAACGAAACTGAAATCAGCTAAAATAGAGGTACGGTGCTCAAGATATGCAATATGAAAGACAAGGGCATAAATGAAAGAAAACATGAAATAAACTTGCAGACAGGTCCCTGGGAGGGACTAAAATGTAATAAAAATAAAGTTCGGGACCTTCCCTGTAAATGACCCACACGCATAGGGGCATTTTTGTAATTTTGAAAACCCGCG
The DNA here is from genome assembly GCA_037367405.1 of Ottelia alismoides. Taxonomy (NCBI): domain Eukaryota; kingdom Viridiplantae; phylum Streptophyta; class Magnoliopsida; order Alismatales; family Hydrocharitaceae; genus Ottelia; species Ottelia alismoides. The sequence goes on from JAZKJV010001375.1 coordinate 128,561, forward strand.
AGGGTTTCAATGCAAATTACCCACAGTGCACATGATCTGCACGTGACGTAGGACCTGAATGCAATATTGAAGAATGTCGGGGGCATCTCTGTAAATAACCCAGGGTTGCACGTGACAAACACGTGCTTCCCCAGGCTCGGTGGATACGGAGGTCGGCAGAGGCTCGTAGAGGCTCAGGCACTCCAGGAGGTTCGGAAATAGGCTCGGGCGTCCAAGCCTGGAGGTTCGATGGCTCAGGCTCGGAGATGCTCTGGTGTCGACGCGTGGCGAACTGGTAGCCATTGGATCGTGAAGATCCAACGGCCTCGGGAAGAAGAACGGATCGTCGACGTGGCTACATCGTGGCCGTTGGATGAACTCCGGGGCGGAGCATCCAACAGCTGCTGCTCCTTCTCCTCCATCTTCGGCTGGCGGCGATTTCTGGACTCCGGCGATGACCATCCTTCTCCGCCGCTCGTCCTCAGCTACGAGAGACCTCCCCAAAGCTCCATTAGTGATAGTCGAGGAAGCTGGGAGCTCGGGGAGGATCCAGGACCTTCTGGCGTCTTGCTTTAAAGCTCCGATGATGGCTACACAGCTCGGCCAACTAGCTCCGGTGAAGTCCCCGGTCATTGAAGCTCTCGAAAACCTGCAGCGTTAGTACATAGCCGAAGCGGGTAGGCGTGCGTGCGTGGGTGAAGTGAGGCGAGATGGGGAGCTCTGATGGGCGAAGAAGACGGGAGCTCGAGGCTCCTCCGCCGTGGGTGGCGGAGGAGGTGGGTCGGAGGTGCTGGGAGGTATGGAGGAAGGTTGAGATGATCGGACGATGCGCGTCGAAGGGGGGTTGAAGGCGAAGCTAACGAGTTGGTCAATGGAGATCGAGGGTGGATGGAGAAGCCTAGAAAACTAATGGAAATTAAGGAAAAATACAGAGAAGGAAGAAGAAGCTTACCGGCGATTGGGGCGGAGCGGAGCTTGGTGGCGGACTCCGATGTGGAGCCCTGGTCGTCGCTGAACTCCGGCAGCAACTCGGAGCAGCTCGGGCGGTCGCGATGCGCCGCAGCTCCGCCTTGAAGGTCGGAGGGTCTCACCGGGGAAGACAGTCATCTTCGCTCGATCTCTCCGCCTCCCCCTGTCACAGGGAGGCGGAGGAGGGCTGGGCCACTCCCCTCGTAAAGTTGGACCATCGTGAAAGGTGGGAAGGGCGGAGTATTTGAAGAGCGATGATGGCGGAAGTGGTGGTGATCGATGTGGGTTTGGAGGAGAATATGGGGCCACTGGGAGGTCATTGCGGTTCGTGGGATGATGCGCGAGGTAGAGGGAAGATCGGAGAAGGTTGTGGGGTAGTTGGCGTGTGGAGGTGATGGCTGATGAGGGCGAGAAAATGGAAAGGGGGCGAGGTCTGCGCGAGATGGAAGACGTGGGGAGAAAGGGGGAAACGGAGGTTGACGATGACCTCTGACCATTGGATCTGGAGATCCAACGGTGGAGATCTATGCGCGAAAGAGCGGCGTAGATAACATCCAGGCCGATACGATCGAGGGGCAGCGGTTGAGCCACGTGGCGAGCTGCGGGCGTGGCGCTAACGGATGGCCTGGATGATCCCAGGGGTATGATCAAATGGATAAGAATTAAGGTGCGTGTGGCGAAGACGTAACCGTTGGATTTGCAGGAGATCCAACGGCTAGGAATGCGGGTGGATGCTGCAAGAATGGGTGGGCCACGTGGCTCACCCAGAACGGGCCACGTGGCCCAATCAGATTATTCAGATGGTTTTTTTGATTTTTGAGGGCCATATTGGCCGAATTTGAGAAAGTTCAAAACATGAAAGTTGTAGATCTTGATGAGATCTACAAGTTTCATGTTGACCAAAACTGGAGAAAAGATCAAATAAAGACCCGAAATAATTTTAAGGGTATTTTTAAGTCTAAAAATACCACGAATTTTGATTTTGCCATTTTTTTTGTGGTTTTTAATTTATTTAGGACTCTGTTAATTACAGGACATTAACCGGGATTTATTGACACTCAGCTTAAGCAAGGGGGTTAAAAATGAGAAATAAAGATGATGAAATCGAGTTTCATCAATCTCCCGATTCGATACTTCAGCAAAACCATTGGTCTGAGGGGGATATGAAGTGGCAACATGATGGTCAATGCTAAACTCGTTAGCAAGGGCCCTTACTTTGTCATTAATAAAGTGAGTCCCCCTGTCTGATATCAACACAGTAGGTACCCCAAACCGTGAAATGATATTTTTCCTTAAGAATATGCAAACAGCTTAGCATCTATGGATCGGGCGGGGATGGCCTCAATCCAACGACCCACATAATCCATAGCAAGCAGAATGTATTCAAATCCCTGACTCTTAGGGAATGGACCCATGAGATCAATGTCCCATGCATCAAAAACCTCGTAGAAGTGAATGGGTTGTATCGGCATTATATCACGTTGTTCAAAGTGCCCGTCTTCTGACAGTTAGTACACCTCTTTACGAATCCATCAGAATCCTTAAAGAGGTAGGCCACCATAGGCCGGATTGGAGCACTTTCTGTGCTGTCCTCCTAGAATGATGTCCTCCTGCCTCAAGCTTGTGGCAGTATGTGAGGACACTGTGGTGCTCCTCCTGAGGAATACACTGACACCAGATGCTATCCCCTCATTCATGATAAAGGATGAGATCCTCCCTATGGTATGAATTGGCCTTCACAAGGAAAGTCTCAAGTCGTTGTCTGGGCCAACATTGTGGAACTTTCTTAGCAACAAGATAGTTCACAATGTTGGTGTACCATGGAAGCGAGGCGATAACAAGGACCGCCTCATATCGGAAGGTCTCAATAATATGTGCAATCTGATCTGAATCCTCAAGGTTCTCTAAGCGGGAGAGGACCATCTGCCACCACATTCTTGACTCCAGGCTTATTTTTAATCTCAATATCAAACTCCTGGAGTAGAAGGATCCATCTGGTCAATCTGGCTTTGGCATCCTTATTTGCCATGAGGTATCGGATGTCGGTGTGATCTATAAAAATAGTCACTCAAGATCCAAGAATATATCATCTGTATTTGTCCAAATCAAAGATTACGACTAGCATCTCTTTCTCTGTAACAGTATAATTTCGTTGAGCGGCATCCAAGGTCCGGCTAGCGTAGTGTATCGCATACGGTAATCCATCCCTCCTTTATCCTAGCACAACCCCTATGGCAAAATCAAAAGCATCCATCATGATCTCGAATGAGAGAGACCAATCAGGTGGCTAAAGGACAGAACCTCGACAACTAGTCCATTGAGAGTCTCAAATGACGCTAGACACTTATCATATACAATGAACTCGATGTCTTTCATCAGCAGATCAGTAAGCATTCGGGAAATACGACTAAAATCCTGAATGAATCATCGGTAGAAACCGACATGCCCCAAAAAAGACCGCAACTATCGCAAATTGGACGGTGCATTGAGTTTCTTGATGATATCTACCTTGGCCGGATCGACCTCCATGCCCCTATTGGAGATGATATGGCCAAGCACTATCCCCTGAGTCGCCATGAAGTGAATCTTCTCCCAAGATAATACAAGATGGACCTCTATGCAGTGTTGAAGTACACGGTCTAGGCAGTCAAGACAAGCGTCAAACTCATCGTTGTAGACTGATAAATCATCTATGAAGACCTCTAAGCAATTACCCACTACGTCTGAGAAGATGGAAAGCATGTACCTTTGGAATGTAGCCGGAGAAATACATAAGCCAAAGGACATCTATCTAAAAGCATACGTCCCAAACGGACAGGTGAATGTCGTTTTCTCCCGGTCTTCAGGAGCTATGCTCACCTGGTTATATCTAGAGTACCGGCCAAGAAAACAATAATGACTCTTTCCGGCAATGATCTGATCAATAAATGGCAGTGGGAAATGATATTTCTTGGTGGAATGATTCAATCGTTTATAGTCCACACAGACCTTCCAAGAAGTGGGTACCGAGTAGCTATCTCCTCTCCGGAGTCGCTCACAACTATAGTGATACCGGTCTTCTTGGGTACCCCATGTAATGGACTAACCCACTTGGAATCGGATATGGGGTAGATAAAATTGGTGCTCCATGATTTTGATATTTCCTTCATGACCACATCTCTAAGATTCAAGTTTAGTCATCATTGGAACTCACGTGAGAGCTTGGTGTCCTCTTCGAGATAAATATGGTGGGAGCACAGGGTTGGACTTATCCCCCGGAGATCAGCTACGCTCCATCCAATTGCATTGGGATTTCTTTAAGGAGCCACCATCAAAGGAGATTCATGATCTTTAGTCAAATCAGCTGAGATAATGACTAGGAACATATCTGGCTCACCCATAAGGAGTATGTACTTCATCGACCGTGACAAGGTCTTCAGTTCTGGACAACTGGGAGCTGGCAAATCTGGCTTCTGAAATGTCTGAGTGAATGCTATCAGGTCTGCATGGGAGAACTCTCGATGTAGGTGAAGATGCAGCGAAGGTGGCCCTGTTGGTGTTTCTGTAATCCGTGCTGACTCAATCTCCGCCCTAGTTGTCAGCTCCGAAGTAATCAGACATGATAAATATTCATCAAAGTCATCCGTGCTGACTCAATCTCCGCCCTAGTTGTCAGCTCCAAAGTAATCAGACATGAATCAGAGGAACATGAAATATACTCTGCTTCGCTATGCTGCCTGCGATCATCAGCCTATGTGTCCTCTGCTGAGAGTGCACTCTCCAAACTCTCGTCTGCTGAAATCTGTAAATCTGTAGTGTTTGAAGGTGCAACGGGAGCTCATGACACGGGATCAGATCAAACTGCCTCATCGTCTATAATCCCAAAGTCGCACTCCCAGTGGACGTCTCGCTCTGCATCTGTCATCTGCTAGTATCACTCGTCTGTTCGGAGCAGGTTGAATATCTTACTCTAGTCTCCTCGATCGTCTCTATTTGCATACCTTCACCCTCGACGTGAAAGTACACCTTCCCACTATCATGATCAGACACTATCTTGGTTGTGACCAAGAATGGGCATCCTAGTATGATGGGGGTATCTGTCACAGACCTAGGGATCTCCATGTCCAACACAACAAATTCCATGGAGAATTTCATGTCCTAAATTCTGATGATCACGTCTTTCAATAACCCCTTCGGCCTCTTGACAGATCTATCAGCAAACTGAATGATCGTCTTGCTTTGTCGAAGAGGGCCAAACTCGAATCGATCGAGTAAGGCTGCTGGAAGAATGTTGATTGAAGTGCTGCTATCTAATAAAGTACGATCGAACCGCTGCTCAAGAATATGTCATCTGACATATGGATCTTCTGCATATGATCTATTGGCTGGCAATCGGTTCTGAATGGCAAAGCAAGTGGCATGAGTAAGCAAATGGATCTTTGCATTGTGGTTCCTCCTCTTCCTACGGATGGTGGTCTTCTCTCTCAGGTTCTTCTTGAAGAGGGGGATGTGCTCCAGTGCCTCTTGTAGAGTCAGCTGAATCTGGAAATCAATCCATCTACTGGCTGAACTCTAGACGGTGTTTCTTTTGTGGATTTTCTGGTTTATTCCCCTTCGCTAAGCGGAGTGTCTAAGGGAAGGGGATAGCTGGACCCTCTCCAGAAAGATGAGGGTCAGGAATGGGATCCTGTGCATGTAGGGGATAGAATCCATACCAATATCATCATGCAACACATATGGACTCGTAGGAGATACAAAAACCTTTACTTTATTCATCTTTTTTTGTTCTTTGCTCTTTTTCCACCTTTTGTATTTTTCTAAAAATGCCCTGAGATACAGAAGAAGGTAACACAACTAAAGGAGAATTGTGGCATCAACACCACCCACGACATTTGTCTTTGCGGCATCAACATCGTACTCTATCTCAGCAACTGGAAAATTGGTGGCATCAGTACCACCGACTGCATCTGGAATCACAACAGGCGTAGTACTGTTGTTTGGATCAACATACTTGATGGCTTCAGTTCCACCACCATCATCATCATGAGTGGCATCAGTACCGCTATCATCCTCATCCGGCACTCCAGAATCTCCATGTGATTGTCGCTCAGATGAGGCTCCGCCAACTGGCATCCTACCACTCATAAGTGTCACAAAATCAACATAAAACACATAGGAAGATATATCACCCAAAGTATCACTAGGAGTGGTAATCTTTGCGAACTATACCTACTCAGATTTCCTCTTGAGGTTGTTCGATTTTGGTTCGATCTGAGCGGGTATGTCAGCGTTGCCCATAATGATCTCCCTCATCTCCTGTTAGTACTCGTCCATTTCACGTCGGAAGGATGCTTGCTGATCAGTTAGTAAGTTGGCATGGTCGTCAAGGGCTGGGTTCTCATTGATAGGTCCATGAGAACCAGACGGGTTGCCTCACTGGAAATGAGGTTGAGACTGCTGCTCGTAATGTGGGGGTGATGAATCCACGATTCAACATCTCAATATCTTGATCTTAGCAAAATCTCCGAGTAAAATCCCAAATAAATGTAGATAAAATCAATAAAGAAACAAAATGACTCTTGTAAATAAAACACTATAATTATTGTATATTAGATTGTATAAAATAAATTAACAATAAAAGGCTGCAAAATTAAAGGAATTTTCACCTATAAATAGCCAAAACTTCATGTATTTTTAATAATTTCATTTCAACCCTTTTTGGCTAATTCTTTCATTGACTTATTCATAAAAATGTATATATAAATAGAAAAATACAAAACAAATTTAATTTCAAATAAATACTCCTAGATCCTAAAAAGAAAAGGCCATAAAGTCCAACTTCCCAGCCAAATTCCCGCTACGTATGAACTCCAAATTCACCAAACTCACTTTTACAATTTAAATTTGAAAATTATCTATCCAACAAAAGTGGTTTCACTAAAATCGGAGCTCGTTTGTAAAATTTGAGTTTTGGGACCTTGGTGTACATTGTATATTATGTAAATACTCATTCTTTCTTTATTTTTTAATTACTAAAAAAATTGAAAAAAAAACCATTGTTATGTTGTATTTTAATTCTAGTATATTATTGTATTTTTCTGTTGTAACATCTCTTATTAAAAAGACAAAAATATAAATTACAAAAGCAAATAAAAAATGTACATGTTGTTTGTCTTCTTTTGTAAATTCTCCACTATTTTTTCTTCTTTATATTCTATTGTATTTTAGAAACCTATTTTATCCTATTATTTAATTTTTATTTGATTTCTATTCTCTACAATAACCACCCATTCAACTTCATTCTCCCACAATTTTTTCTAACTTCTAATTCAACTCCACCATCTTCTTAACCTCCATTCCACTCCACCTCCATTCTAACCTTCAAATTTTCCATCTCTTTTTATACATCCCATCCTCCTCATTTTACACTTGATCCATCTTTATGTGAGGAGAGCCTAGTTCCTAGAGATGAATCGGTGACAGCGACACAAGCGCGATCGAGCGACGACAACCCTCTCTCCAATGAGATTCATTAGCTTTTTGGCCAACATCGCAGCCACATCCGCGCGCTGCTCGAGCTCTCCCTCGCCGGCGATTCGAGCAAAGACCGTGCTTCTCGTGAGCACACCATAGGTGACCGTCTCCATCGTAGGTAAGTTTATTCTCATCTTATCATCGTTATTATTTTTTGCAATTTTTTATCACACCACCACCATTATATCTCTATTTGTCCATCATCATCATATTACCATCATCTCCACCTTCATCCTCATTGTTATTGTATTTCGTGTCTAAGAAAACAAAAAAATTAAAATTTAATTCATAGCAACAGAAATTAAATAAAAAATAAAAAAGGGCAGGTGGCCGGCAACCCTCCACTGCCGACCACCCACTAGTCCAGTAGCCCACCGCCAACCCGCCATGCCAGCTGCCGCGACAGCTCCCAGCATCGCCGACCGTAACCCAGCCATCGTCGCCTGCGGCGACCCTTCCTTGCCTCTGGCCCCCTTTTCCAGCAGCGTCGCCACTCGCCGCATCCCCTTCCCTCCGCACACAGCATCCCGCAGGGGCAGACTCCAGCCGCTCCCCTCGGCGACCAGCTCCTCCTCGCGCAGGTCTGTCTCCCCGTGCCTATACACAACCGTCTGCCCAACCATCACCAGCTGCTCTCCACGTGCCTACGCGCGATGGGAGCAACCACCCTCCCCCCTGTTTCCCCATCTGCGTTGTTGAAGAAGAAGATGCTTTTCATATTTTTTATTTTATGGAAATTTCATATTTTTCCCGTCAAGTTATTGTAATTACAAAGACATCTCTGATGAATCCACATTTCATCATCTTTATTCTATCATTTTGGCACCAAAAACCCTAGCAAATGCCTGTAAATAGCATTAAAATCATCATCTTAGCATTCATGCATGTGCATCTAAACAGTGTACAAATTACTGTAATTAAGGCCAAAATTATAGAATAAATAAAGAAAAGAAAAAGAATAAAATATTGTAAATATTTTATGACCCAAAACCCCGAGACCTAGGCATCTTGATGAATAGGTCGACAAGGAATAAAGTAGGGGGAGATAAGGTCAGAAATACAGATAAAATACCTGTACATTCTATTCATTCTTTATTCATTTTGGGACCTATTTTTGGTTCCACTTTTTATACATCAAATAAAGAAACTTTGTACATGAAAGTTGTAGATAATAAAATAAAGAAAAATACAAAATTGATTTCACAGAAAAACAATGTACAGATACAAAGTTATGGTCTGAATAAGAATCCAGAATCCCAACTTCCCAGACCTGTATCTCACAACTGACAACTCCAAATGCAGCATACTCACCTTTAATTGTATATAGAAGAAAGTAATCTATTTAATGGTGGTGATTTCGCATTTGGCGGAGCTACGGTTTGAAAGTTGAGTTTTGGACCCCTATTGTATATTGTACAGATTAAAATATTCAATTTATTCTTTATTCATTATTTATTCAATTTCATATTTTTATAATGTTGTAAATATTACTTATAATAATTATGTACATTAAAATTGTAATAAAAACCTAAATAAAATACCAAATAAAATACATACATATTTGACACATAGGTATTATACCTGTACTTATATCTATGAAAAATATGCTTCTATTTTATTTAATACACAAAACATATCAGAAAAATTAAATAAAAATATATTTGTGTACATAAAAGTATCTTAGAATTTTAGAAAATAAGAAATGAAAATAATAAAATAAAAATACACAAAATAAAAATCAAATACTTAAATACATAGGTATTATACCTATATAGGGCTAAAAAGGGAACTTATAAAAATATACCTCATAAAATTAATTAAAAATCATAATAAAATACTACATAAAATAATGAATATTTTTTATTAAATAATCATAATTTAATTCGACTGTTTTCTACTTTTAAATGAATTAATAAAACATTTCTTTAGGGTTTTTCCTGGTTGGTCCACGTGGACCAACCAGGAGGCCAGAACTGTTGACCAAGGTCAACAGTCTGACCTACCCTCCCTGTAGCTCTGATACCTCATTTTCTCCCCGCTTTTGTGGATTTTTTGAGGCACGGACTTTCATCCTTTCGCGAAACCTTCTTCTGCAAACTCGTTCCCCTACTATCCCTCTTGCTCGCCCAAGGATCTTCTTGGGCTGAGGATCACTGTCGCACCAGTTGCGCGTCGATCAAGGGACCTCCTCGTCAACCCTTCAAAAGAGCCCCTTGACTTCCTTTTCGAATTTGAACCTTCTTGGCCATTAATCCTCCTCCCTCTAGTGCTCGTTCCACTGCTGGAGGTGACAGCTCCTCAGCCGTGCCCTCAGGCGAGTCGAGGAGGCCTCGAATCGGCTCCACCACCTCCGCCAACCACTGGCGTCGAGGTACACCAACCTCAGGTCCTCCACCTTCGAGGTACCCCCGTTTTCCTCTTCTCTTCGCTTCATTTTATTCCCCTTAGCTTAAGGATCAAAAACCCCCAAAAAATTCCGAGTTTCATCGCCTGAATCGCTCGATCATCCCATCTCGCCGGAGCGCACCTCCGGCCGATATCTCTTCGCCGTCCACAGACCACCTCCGACCTCCATTTCGCCTCCACGGGGTCCAGGCAGTTTGCCCTGGACCCTTTCACCTCTTTTTGCAGGTCAACGCTCGTGGAATCGCACCTGGGTGCAATTTTGACCATCGCCGGACCTCGGCCGAGCTCCCCAGCTCCGCCGCCTTCGCCAGCGAGCCTCGGCTGTCGCTGAGGCATTTTGACGCCCCCAGGAGATAGAGAAGGACCAGAGGAGGCTCCAGCCGCATTTTGAAGCCAATAAGCCCGCCGGAGACGGAGCTTGACCTCGGAGAACCTCGGCTCGCCGGAGTTCATCGCGGTTCTTGCTCCGGCCTTCGCCACCGTTGGATCGAGGCGGAGTCCCAGATCACGCATCGACCGTCAGATCATCCGAGCCCAGCCGCCGTTGGATCTCATTCTGAGATCTAATCTCAGACGTCGAAGCGAAGCGTCATCGGCCGTCCAGATTGCGCCACGTGTCTAAGTGGCTTCTCCATCGCCGTTGGATCGCGCGCCGAGGGTATTTTGCATCTACACCCTCGCGCCTTTTGTATTTATATTTTAGTTTTAAAACTTTCTTCTGTAGTGTAAAGTTTTTGTAATATTTGCACAAACACCCCCGTAGTTTATTTATTTGCGTATAGGTCCTTCGCCACGTCACCTCACGTGACCTGTACACGTGAGGTGGGGGCATTTTGCAGAGGGACCCTCGGTCTTTGTTGTATTTTGTTTTAGTACCAAAACTTTAACTTCACGCGTTATATTTTTGGAAATATTGCAAGTAAACCCCCAGGTTTTTGAGAAATTACAGTTTAGTCCTCGCTAGGCGCGTGCAAGTCACGCGCCCTGGTGGGAAAATTGCTAGGACACCCAGGCGGGTTTTGTAATTGAATTTTGGTGCTTTAAATTGATTATTCAGTTCAAATATTTGTGGAAAATTGCATGTGAGCCCCTGGATGTTTGAGAAATTACATATATACCCCTGCCAGGCTTGTTTAATATTTGGATGCTTGCTCTAATTATTTAAATTATCATTCTAAGTCCAAAAATTCCACAAAAATAGGGTTTAGCTTCTGGACAATTGTTCTTCCACGCTATAATTTTAGTTTTTGATTTTGCTTTAATTTTATATTTATCAAAAATCAAAAACATGCTTTTTGTGCACTGTCTAGCTTAGAAAATGCCAAAAAAATATTAAAACACTTCGAAAAATTCCAAAAAATTTACCTAGTGTCGATTTTAACCTATTTTAGTGTCAATCCAAAAATCATTAAAAATCTCAAAAGAAAAACACTAAAAATTTAAAAACACTCAAAAACTTCAAAAAAAATATAAAATCAAAGAAAAATCCAAAAAAAATATAAACCCAGGTCCTGTTTGTTCTCTATTTTATTCTCTTTATTTGAAAATTAGTGTGAAAAATTTTGGTTGCTGTTTGTTATTTTTAATTTCCATTTTACTCACAACCAGCACTTATTTCACTGTTTTGCTTTATTTCAGTCTTTAAAAATACCAAAAACACCTTGAAAAATCCCCAAAAATCATAAAAATAGTAAAAAATCCTAAAAATATCAAAAACATTTTATTTCTGAATTTTTGGTTATTTTTGCACATTTTTATAAATATTTTATCTTGTTATTTATTACATTGATTCTAAATTCCAATATTCAAAAAGAAAAAAAATATAAAAAATATAAAATTATAAAAATCAGAAAATAAAAAATCAAAATACAAAATTAAAAATTAAATTAAAATAAAAAAATTAAAAATTAAAAACCCACAAAAATTGCTTTGTTTGCTTGCTTAGTGTAGACACTTCACACACACATTCACTTGTGCACACTTTCTTGAATTACCCTGTTTGCTCCCTGTGTTCGAACTCTCTGCATACTTGTCACTATACACCATTTGTGCAGAGTTAAAAATATATTTTAACTCCACATTATTTCTAATTTATTGATCTTTAGTGTGGGTTAATTGTTGACTTTAGTCCAGATTTAGAGTGGTCAATACACCGACTGAGTTCACGCTTTGTGTTGAACTTAAGACCGCCTATTTTTGGCTAAATCAATCTCTGTGCTTGTTTTGTTTGTAAATTTGTGCTTTCTGTTTTGCACAGATACCCCAGTGTTCGCCTCTAAATTTAGGCACCAATTTCAAATCATTTATCTTAATCAAAAGATGTCATGATGTTGATCAACTAATTCTCTACCATCTGGATATTTATTTGGATTTTTGTGATATTTTATGAATTAATTAAAATTATTTAAATGAAATTCTGCCTATTTTACCCAATTTGTGGTCATAAATTCATCTCATTAACAGTTTCTCGAAAAATTTCACGAAAATCAAGAATGCTGCCATGAAGTATATTTTAATTAGTATCCAAATTTCATCTTAATTGGAGTTGTCGTGTACCTTAAATAATTTATAGAGTTATTTTAGTAAATGATTTTTAGTTAAATCCACACATATCTATTTAAATTTCAAATCTCCTGGATTCCATATAAAAATTCATATATGAGATAATTTGCATTATGGCTAATTCGTTAATTTGGATTTATTAGGAATTAATTACGTGCTATCACTCTGTTTCCATTAAAAAATCCATAAAAAATTCATATTTTATCAGAAAAATCCAAAAAACTGTTGAAGCATCCTTGCATCATGTTTTATTTCCAGTAAATTTTTCATAATTTTTTGCATTTTATTGGTATGAAAAATTACAAAAAAACCCCATAAAAAGTGTGCATTTTTCATTGTTTCTTTTTAACCCTTAAAATTCCAAAATAATGTGGTTTGTATTCATCACTAGATTAAGATTATAGAAAAAATACAATTAGGATAAAACTGATTAATTTCACATTAAAATTAATTTGGCCTAGTTGTGTATTTTCTTATTGTCTTAATTCATTAGCATTTGTATTTTCATTTGTTTTTGCATTAAAAATATATAAAAAACTCCGCGTGAAAACCTAGAACTAAGTTTTTGAATTAACCCGACGTTGTTCCTTTGCCTCCCTGTGTTCGACCCTGGACTTGTCCGGGATAAAAATTAAAACCGTGACACTCTTCACGGAGATCTTCTCTCGATTGTGATTGATTCGCTAGGTACACAAACTACAACAAACACAAATGAAATCACTGCTCACCGATCAATCATATGGTGCCATTGCCGGGGAGGCAAATGGCTTAAGTATAAATTTGAAAAATTAGATTTAGATTTTTACTTACTCGGGTAGTCTGACTCCCGAGCCACTTTGTAATTAATCCATTTTCTGTCAATTGTTTTTTTCTCTACATATTTTAGTATATATTTTATTGTTGATCTCTCTAACATAAATTTTATTTCCCTTGCGAGGCCCACGTGAACTTGGAGTGCATCGGAGGTCGACGGACGTGACACCCGCCGACTGCTGAAGAGCGAGGATAATTAATTTATTTTCGAGAGAATTTTTATAAATTTTTGTAATTATTGTGTTGTAATTATTTAGGTAGTTTGCTCCTTTATAGAGGCTCTAGTTTGAGATCTTGCGCTTGTATTTTGTGATGTTTTGAGACATGTTTCACTCTTTGGTGAGGGTGGGGCTCGACTTGAGTGGCAGATTTAAGGATTCGGCACACGGTAGTATAGCATCAAATTTATTTATGCCCATAATAATTTAGGCCACACATATCTTAAAAAATTCACATATCTGATAAGATTCATAATGAGACACGCATAGGCACGTACTATATAGCTCAAATTAAATCAATTCTTCCCCACTAATAGTATATTGTTTTGGTGTGGTTTTCTTGATCTACATGCATTTAGTGTAAATTTTAAAAATTCAGTTTTGCATAACGCATGGAGAGTGTTGGGATTCACTGTAAGTATACCTTCTTCTGAGCTTGCATCATAGTTTCATGTTTGCATTCTGATTTTCGACTCCCTTCTTGTTTTACAACTTAAGGTCAAAAAGGAAATTGGAACTGAACGGTAGACGTGCTTTTATGTATTCAGATAAATTTTAAGTGATAATTTTATGTATTCAGATAAATTTCAAGTGATAACTTAACTCTAAAATTGGGATTGATTTAAGCAGGTCGATTTTAAAAAAAAGGAATAAAAATAACCTTGTTCACGGTGCATAAAAGCCCTCATTGTTTGATTTACTTGCAAGCGAGAAAGAGATGACCCTAGGATAGAGCCAAGCCAGGATTTCTTACATACTACTGGTTCTTTATTTTTAGGCGATTAGCTACTTTTCAGTGGGGAATACAGGTAGCCGGTAAATAGTCCGGACTTCCTTAGCAGAGTGGGAGGTTTAGAGGGCGTCTTAGTCCTCAAGGAATGGGTAGCTGTATTTATACGGTCCGTACTTGCTCCTATACTGGCTGAAAGTAGGTCCAACTAGTCGTAAGAATCAGGCCAGTCTGTAGGAAAATACAGACACCTAACAGCTCGTTAATCTTTCCAAGATTACATTTATCACCAACTAAAATTGACCACATAATTCGGCCAAACCTTTAAAGCCATCATGTGTTGAGTTGGTGAAATTGAGGGTTTGAATTGCATTTGTATTGTGTGAGTTTACTCCACACATTTATGTGCAACGTAGAACTAGCGCCTCATTGAATATTGTGTTCTAATCGGTTCTTTTGATATCAAATATGACTAATTGCGAATCTCTCGTTGAACCCTTCAAGGAGTATGTCTTCAAAGGTCCAGATGCAACTTGGACCAACCTGGACTCATGACCCTCTTGAGTCCAAGATCACCCACTCTCGGGATGGTTACTCTCAAACCATTCCCTTTCTCTCTTCCCACCTCACCGAGGAAGACCTTAGCCTTGGTGAGAATATCTTGATTCATAAATCGTCTTCTAATCAAGAACACATTGCTGATTTAGGGCTTAAAGAAGATTCAATAAAATACCTCCAAAGAAGAAAGAAGAGGAAGAAGAACAACATGAAGACCCGATGAGAATGGTACTTGCCAGATTAGCTGGATCTGAACAACAACATGCATTACTCAGATCTCAGTTAGGACAGCTCAATATTGGAGTCGAACCACCAATGGATGTGGAGCATAACCCCGGATAATACCAAATTCAAAATTATTTGAGTCTGGTTGAACCTGAAGTTGGTTTTGAGTTGAAGCTGCAGTTTCTGAAGTTATTACCGCATTTTAATGGGAATGCTTCTGAGGAACCATATGCATTCCTAAGGGACTTTGAGCTCATCTGTGCTAAGCTTAGACATCCTAGGTTATCTAGGATTATATCAAGCTCACAACCCTTCCATTTGCCTTGGATGGCAAAGCCGACTACTGGGTAAAAGACTTGGGAATCACAATCACCACTTATGCCCAGTTCAAGGACCTATTTCTGAAGAAGTTCTACCCCCTGAGTAGGACTAATATGATGAGGACACGCATTACAAGTTTTTCCCAATTACCCATGAAGCCTTTTGTGATACTTGGGAAAGATTCAAGGACATCCTGCAGAAGTGTCCCTGTCATAATCTAGATGACAACATCTTGGTCCAGTCGTTCTTTACTGGTCTCAACCCTGAGATGCATGGTTTAGTAAGCGCTGCCTGTGGAGGCTGTTATACATCACGAGGATCGAATACCGTCTGGAAGGTATTCGAGCAAATGGTTGAAACTAGCCGCTCACAGATGGCCAACATGGCCTATACATCATCTCCCAGTTCACTTTCATTTGGAGGGGGAAAATTAGTTGTAGTTGATCTCTCTCAGGACGTGATCCCTAGCATGGGACTCCTTGCAGACAAGCTTACAGTAGTCGAGAAGATCGACAGGAGGATTGATGAATTAGACCGGAGCGTTTCCAAACTTCCAAAATAGATGGAGGAGTTGACTGAGAAGGTATCTAAGATAAGGATACCCGTCGTGACTGCACCCGCTACTCCTGTATACCGAGTTCACCATGTTTAGGAGAAGTTGGTGTCAGGGCAACCCCAGCCATGGGAGCGGGACCAATCCTACGCCCACTCTTTCCAGTAGCCACCTCCATTAACAGATACAGTTTAGGAGGAGCCTCCACCGATTTGGGAGGTGAACAGAGTGTGGTAAACTTAGGACCCTGCTAGGCAGGGAAGTATGGGGGACCGACAGACCTACCAGCGTCCCCCGACCTTTCACAACACTGCATTCACCTCCACACCACCTCCTTCACAGCAAAGCCCTGGATTCCAGCCACCCCAGCAGCAACAGCATCAGTACCGGCAGTATGGCCGACAATGCCATTACTAGGTTGGCCAGTAGGGATCGCAACTTCAGCAGATACCCCAGCAGCAACAGCAGAGGCAGTACCCTGGCCAGTAGGGCCAATCTTCCTGTTCTTCTTACCAGTCTTATCCCCTTCTTTATCTGGTCCCGTGGACATACAATAATAGATACTTGATGAGCTCCGTTCCTACAAGTACGAAATTCGTGACTTACGGATGGATGTCAACTGCCTATCTATATGGCGAGACGAGCAGACTGCACCCTCTACCTCAATCCTAGCCCAAGTCCAGGCTAACCCCAATAGCCTAAACCGTTCTAGTTCTCAGCAGCACTTGGTCAGGTATACTATTCAACATCTCCTAGATATGAACATGAGATTCTTTTGTGTGATGAGGCTAATCACGTGTCACTCAGGAGCAGAAGGACCGTGACCATACTTGACCGGGAGAGGGATACGAGGAGGGACATCTCTGGAGCTCTACCTGAGAGTCTTCAGAGGATGAGGAGGAGAGGCAACATATTCCGGAGCCCCGTCAGCACCATTCGAGGATTTCTACTCAGGGAATCGAGAGGAGAAGGAGAGCACATATGCAACATCGGTAGCATGGATACACGTCTGAGTCTACGGAGGACCTTGCATCTTCGGTTGTGGCAGATACCACTTCAGCATCTATTCCACAACCTATAGTAGATAGTTATGATTTTGATTCCATATTACATCAAAAAGATTCTTATATGAAGAACTCTGTTTCTGTTAATGCCTAGAATGATCTTTCAGTTCGTGATTCAGACTCTGCATCTTATGTTTCCCTAGCTTCAATCCCTTTCCCCCGTGCTCTTACGACAGGAAAGCGCATCAAAAAGCTTCATAAAGATGACCCTGATATAGTACAATTTTGTAAAGAAAATATCACTATAAAGGTGCCATTTGATGAGTATGTGGCAAATCATCCTACATTCCAAAAATACCTTAAGGTGAGATGCACACCTACAAGGGTTAGCAGGAAGAAATACAATCAAAATATAAAGACACACATCGTGTCAATAGCCACAACTTATTGTCTTAAAAATCAGAAATTGCCAAAGAAAAAGAGAGACATGGTTTCTCACTATGTGGAGAGTCGTATTGATGACATTGCATTTACATGCATACTTTTGGATAACGGTTCTTCAATCAACTTACTTCCCTTAGCAATATATCAGAAATTGGAGTTGAGACCACTTTGCAAATCTAAAGCTTTACTATAATTCGCAGATCATTCAGTAAAGAGACCTAAGGGAGAAGTGAAGAACATCATTATCTCGATTGAGGGGCAGAACTATCAAGTTGACTTCACAGTCTTGGATATGTAGACCTCCAATCGTTAGAGAGAATCTCAGATCATTCTCAGGCGGCCCTTCCTTAGGATCGCATGCGCAGCTTTCGATTATGGTACGGGAATGATGAAGTTCCATTCTTCGGGCAGAGAAGTGAACCTTGAGATGAAGCAAACCAAATGTCAACGACCTGATTCAGAGAGTAGCACAGAGTACTCATCTTCAGAGGCAGATTGCAGAATGATTAGCACATTTGGGATTTGGGGACAGATTCCTTCAGGACAAAGCGAGACCCTTTCATCTGGAAAGGACATAGTGGATGATGCAGTTTACCAGGTGTTGTTTGATCTTGTGAGAGATGCATTTACCTATTCCTGTGATGACATAGAGATCCATCTGGATCTGTCAGTTCCACCCCCTTCGGAACGATCATGTGACATAGATGACGAGTCGGATTGGGCTTTGGCCGAACTACCGCGTTTCTTTGGCGATATGAATCCCCGTACTTCTGACTTGGTGGTGAGTACCACACAACTTAGCCCACCTTCATGCAAAACGGGATCAGATTCAGATTAAGTTCAACCAGATTTGCTTGATGATACCACATTACTAGAACTGAAATCACTACCTCCTACACTCAACTACGCCTTTCTTGCGGGACCCAAAGAGAGATATCTTGTTATCATTAGCTCGTACTTTACTTTAGAACAGGAGTCTAGGTTGTTAGAGGTCTTAGAGAGGAGCTGCAAAAGCAATAGGCTAGACAGTGTCGGATCTCGTGGGGATCGTCCCCACTCTCTACTCGCACCACATTTTTACTAAGGATAATGTGAGACCTTCCCGTGAGCTCCAAAGGATACTTAACCCCAATCTATGGGAAGTAGTGAAGAAAGAGACTGAGAAATGATGCAAAGAAGGGTTTATATACCCTATTTCTGACTCCAAGTGGGTGGCCCTGCTTCATGTTGTCCCAAAAAAGTCGGGATTCAGATGGTCACCAACGAGGAGGGGGTAGAGATTGCGACACGAGTACCCACATCATGGCGTATCTGTCTTGACTACAGGCACCTGAATGCTGCAATCAAGAAAGACCACTTTCCCTTGCCTTTTATTGATCAGATCTTGGAGAGACTCGCAGGGAAAGAGTTCTTCTGTTTTCTTGATAGGTACTCAGGCTACAACCAGGTAGCTATAGCTCTTGAGCACCAGGAAAAGACCACATTCACATGTCCATTCGACACTTATGCTTTCAGGCACATGCCTTTCGAGCTCTGTAATGCCCTTGGCACATTTCAGCGGTGCACGATCGCCATATTTGCCGAGATGGTGGGAGATTTCCTGGAAGTGTGCATGGATGACTTCTCGGTCCATGGTGATTCCTTTGATACATGTTTGTCACACTTGGACCGAGTCCTCATGAGGTGTAGAGAGGTGAATCTGGTACTCTCCTGGGAGAAGAGTCACTTAATGGTGACAGAGGGTATCGTGTTGGGGCATGTCATCTCCAAAAGGGGAATGGAGGTTAACCCTGCAAAGGTGGAGATGATAAAGAAACTTGATCCACCTACCAACGTTAACTCAGTACGATCATTCCTAGGGCAAGTTGGATTCTATTGAAGATTGATTCAAGATTTTTCAAATATCGCCCGCCCACTGACTGAGCTCTTAGGGAAAGACACAGAGTTCGTTGTAGATCACAGGTGTCTTGAGGTCTTTGATCACTTGAAGAGGAAGATTTGTACCTTGCCTATCCTACAAGCTCCTGACTGGTCTGTCCACTTTGAGATCATGACTGACACTTCATATTTCTCTATAGGATCTGTGTTGGGACAACGACGAGAGGGGATCCTATTTGCGATCCACTACGTGAGCTAAGTATTAGATCCTACATAGAAGAATTATACAGTGACTGAAAAGGAAATGCTCGTTGTAGTATGGGCCCTCGAGAAGTTCAGGTCATATATTTTGGGCTCTAAGGTGACAATTTATATTGATCTTACATCCATTCGATATTTAATGGAAATGAAGGACGCGAAGGCACGTCTTCTTAGGTGGATTTTTCTCCTCCAGAAATTTTATTTGAAGATAAAATATAAACATGGAGTGAAGAATGTTGTGGCTGATCACCTTTCTCGGATTGAACTTAAGGATTCTCCTGATTATGAGCGGATTAGAGAGACCTTCCCAGACGAGTCACTCCTGTGATATGCCAACATGGTGAACTATCTTGTCTCTAGGCAGGTTCTCCATGGTTGGACTAGGAGCAGCATTGATCGACTAAAGTTGGATTTGAGGAGATACCACTGGGGTAATCCTTTCCTTTTCTTTGAAGGACCGGATTGTGTTTAGAGAAGGTGTATCCGTCAGGAGGAATACTAGAGTGTCCTCACATATTGTCATTCACTTGAGGCTGGAGACACCATTCGGGAAAGAGAACCGCTCACAAAGTACTTCAATGTGGATTGTATTGGCCAACCTTGTTTAGAGATGCTATTGATTTCGTACGGTTGTCTTCGATTTGTCAAAGGATGGGAGGTAAAGTCGGACAGAGAGATGAGATGCCCATGCAACTGGTGATTATCTGTAATATTTTTGATGCATGGGGCATAGATTTTATGGGTCCCTTTCCCAACAGCCAAGGACATGAATACATATTGTTGGCGGACTATTTATCTAGGTGGGTGGAGTCTATCCAAACCCAAACCACAGATAGCAATACTATCTGTAAGTTTGTGAGAGACAATATTATTGTCAGGTTCGGGGTGCCATAAGTTTTGATATCTGATGGGGGTAGCCACTTTGTGAATCGAGATATGAGATCTTTAAAGGACTACAGATTTGAGCATAGAGTTACTAGTCCTTACCACCCACAGTCGAATGGCATGGCAGAGGTTTCGAACAGAGAGATGAAGAGTATTTTGCATAAATTGGTTCATCCCAATAGGAGGAAATGGTCTCGGCTCTTGGACCACGTTCTGCAGGCCTATAGGACAACCTACATTAAACCATTGGGTACCTCACCATTTAGAATGATCTATGGCAAGCCATGCTATTTGCCCCCAGAGCTAATTCATAAATTCGAAGGGCAATTAAGCAGATTAATTGGAATTGTCACCTAGGAAAGCTTTGTCGAGACTTGAACTTGAACGAGCTCGTGGAAATCTGAAACGGGGCATATGAAAACAATTTGATTTATAAGGACAAAGTAAAGAGATGGCATGATCAGCACATTAGGTGCAAAGACTTTGTCCCTGGACAAAAGGTATGGTTGTTCAATGCCAGGTTGAACATGTTCCATGGGAAGCTTAAATCTAAATGGATGGGTCCCTTTGTTGTTAAGAAAGTGCACAGGAATGGAAGTGTGGAGATAGTTGATCTCACAGATGGTGCACAATCTCATGTGATAAATGGACAACTGTTGAAGCATTTGTAGATTCGAAAGAGCAGTTAGTCCAAGTCGAGATCATCAACTTCATGCAGAGTGAGCACAGAGCAGATACATCATATTACTCTTCAGGAAGATGCAGCATCAAGATTTAGCAGCTTAGAAGATTCAATCACTCTTGTACATTCTCCCTTCTTAGTATATTTTCCAGATCACATCGGTTCTCACACTTACTCATGTCATATACTTAGGCTGACCAGAGCCTAAGTATGGGAGGAACCGATGCCCACCATGTGTATATACTCATCAATTTCTCCTCTTGACCTCGTCCGCCCCATTTTCGCTCTTCTTCTACACTTAGGCTGACCAGAGCCTGACTATAGGGGGAGTGGATCGACTTCTATACTTTTATTATTTTAGCCATCCTACGCTTAGCACGATCTATGTCTTTTTCTCGCTTCTTATGCTCTGAGGACATAGTACATGCTAAGTATAGGGGGAAGTGTATATATTACATATATACTTTACCGATAGCTCGTACTTTCACATATTTTTGTATATATTATACAATAATTACAGGGCAGGTAAAAATATCCTTTTCAAAAAAAACTCTTAAAAAACCGTTTCAAAAAAACTTTAAAATTTTTCCTTATTAGCTTAATTTTTTTTCAAAAAAAAACTTTATCAAGACTTTTGAAAAAAACAAAAAAACCTTTTTCAAAAAAAACTTTCTTCTTTTCCTTTGTTTTAAAAAAAAAACTCAAAAAAATCACAATTAACTAATAAGTTGGTTTAATGCCTGACACATTCACATTCACACAAGACTAGTGAAGTTCAAGAACACTTGGTTTATAAGGTCTTGAGATTTTGAGTTAACCATCCTTAGTCATTAGGGCTTTAACTTAATTATTCACATTTCCCTAGTTTGAAAGATTTGTGTGATATATTGCATGCTTAGTCTCTACCTTAAGAATATGATCAGCACCTCACATACACGACTGCAGTTATGATGAGATGAGTTGAAATTTCACTTGAGGAACTGGGATGAGGGATTTGAGTTTGGACATGATTTAATGATGCTCGAGGATTGGATAAAATCAATGAAGGCTTCATGAAACCTGAATGTCAGCACCTTTAGCCAGTATGAGAACATGGTTCTTGTACTATCTCTTGACATTTACCTATGTGCCAGGGTGTGATGAAATCTAAAAAAAATGTTGATCAGTGTGCGCCAACTCTCGGTAAAAGCAGTATAGCTAGCCAAAAAGCAAAGCAAAGAAAAGAAATATCAATGTTGAAAGAAAATCTCTCACCATACAAAGTCAAATATCAAAGAGCTTCCACCAAAGGCGAGCGCTCCCAACCATTTCAATGTGTCCACTTGGACCACCGCTATTAGGACCAGGAGTCGGGCTAGCACCAAAAAAGGGCTCTGCATCGTAAATGCTACAAGTCTGGGTGTAGAAGGTATAATAGATACTCAAAAAAGGCACACCCCGGTGTCCTCCCAGGAAAACAAGTGCAGACGACTCCAACTTCTTTTGACAGGCACATTGATCACAATCAAAAAATACATGTGTTGAGTTAATAAGACACTCGAGAGGATCCTTGTTCCAATGAGAGGGAGAGAAGAAATGACACAATCATATGCCCTCCATCAACTGGCCTTCCATCTACACTTTTAAGTTTGACAACTAAAGAGACGGTGGATTGGATGCAAGAAATGGTTTATTCCCTAGTGTTGAGGGTCGGGTTCTTAGGAGAGTCTCTTGGATTGGAATCTTGGGCGACGTTGCGACTCTACTCTTGTAATTGCAGTCAACACTTAAGTCATATCCCTACTATATCTGTATACAAAGAGAGTCTGATGATTAGCGAAATCGAATACCTTTTTACTAGAGCTTGGTCCAGCTTAGAAGTTTAGGATATCTAAAACCGAGTCTTGTATTCACATGCACATCCAGGGGTTAGCCCAACTTATTCATTCTTTATTTGCTCAAGGACTAGCAAAGTTTAAGTATATGGGCGTGATGAATATGCGATTCGTCATCTCAATAGCTTGATCTTAACAAAATCCCTGAGTGAAATCTCAAATAAATGTATATAAAATCAATAAATTAATAAAATGACTTTCGTAAATAAAATACACTAATTATTATATATTAGATTGTACATAATAAATTAACAATAAAAATTCACAAAATTAGAGGAGTTTTTCACCTATAAATAGTCAAAACTTCATGTATTTTTAATAATCTCATTTCAACTCCTTTTTAGCTAATTCTTTCTCTGACTTATTCATAAAAATGTATATCAAAATACACAAATTTAAAACAATATTCACTTCAAATAAATACTCCTAGATCCCGAAGAGAAAAAGCCGTAAAGTCCAACTTCCCGACCAAATTCCCGCTCCATATGAACTCCAAATTCACCAAACTTACTTTTAAAGTTTAAGTTAGAAAATTATCTATCAAACGTTCAGTAAAATCGGAGCTTGTTCGCAAAATTTGAGTTTTGGCACCTTGGTGTACATTGTTTATTATGTAAATACTCATTCTTTCTTCATTTTTTAGTTATTTTTTAATCACTAAAAAATTGAAAAAATCATTGTTGTGTTTAGGGGTGTTAATCGAATCGAATACATTCGAATCCACCTAGATTCAGATTCAATTCATTATAAAATTTTCGAATCCAAATTCGAATCGAATTTTAAACGAATTTCTAATCTAAATTCAAATTCAATTCGTTTGGAGTTTTGAATATTCAAATTCGATTCATTTTATATCAAATTAGAATTTTATTTAAAACTTTAACTAATAATAAAAAATTTTATATAAATAATAATATTTTAAGTTTCAAAGAATTGAATAGATTTTGTGATACTAATTTGTAAAAAATAATTGAGATAAGTAAAAAACTTTTAACATAAACGGTAAAATTCAGTAGATGGTATAAATTGCATTAAAGTACCTAACTTTTGTTGTTCATGTATGTCTCTTGCAATCCTCATTTGCTCTTCTTGTACCTATGATGAATTGAATATATAAAGAAAAATAAATATTGACATCTTGATAAACCATTGATCTTTTCTTTTGTACCTATGATGAAAATTCAATCAATGCATTTCCACCTTTCAACTGACACTCCGCCAACTTTCTCATTCTCTTTGGTAAATGATTGATAAACCATCGATCTTTTTTATATCAATCTTATTAATTATTTCAAGAATCGATTTTTCTATTTCTTCACCCTCTTCTTCCACTTTTTCATTGATATCATCATCATGCCCAATGACCCTCTCATGGAATATAGTTGCAGTTATGATCTTTTAACATTTAGCTATTTAGGCAAAAACTCAAAATCCATGAAATCTATTCAGACCTAAATCGTCTCTAAGATATTATTTGTATTCATATGCTTGATTGTTCTTATTATAAGATCCGGATATTATGATGGATGGAAGAATTATTTTATAAACTTTACGTACGTATGCCAGCTAAAAATTCCAAGTTTTGTCATCTTAAAAGATAGGGATTGAAAATTTGGGAGGTTTCTTGTCCTTTATATATAATTTCTTGAACCATCAATTTTTTACTATGTCATTCCTGACTGATGGTTTTCTTTCGAACTCGAATTCGAAGTCATTAACTCCTATACATGAACCAGAGGAGGAATCTTCTTTTCATGAAAATGAAAAAATCGGATGTGATGGCCATGAAAAGAAAGTACTGCCAATGTTTTGGATAATAACATTGAGAGAAAGTGATGGCCATGAAAATCATCATGTAAAGATTAAGAGTGTGATTAAGGAAAAGAGTGTTAGAAAAATGAAATATGTGACCTCAGGATAGTTTTTAAAAATTTAGTATGTGTTTGTTTGCAGATGATGTATTTTAGAATCACAGCAATTATTTGGATAGAATCTAAATTTGAAGATGTTAGGGTAAAAGGGGTGTGTTTGTGGCAATACCTGTTGTTGTGAGGGTAATGGAGAGATGCTGGCGATGTTGGTGGGTTTAGAACCAATGTCGATGTCGATGGTTGGGGAAAGCAGGAGCTGGTGGTGGGGTTGGCGACTCGGAGGGTAGTGTTGTCGGCTGTGGGAGTGAACATGAGCGGGAGGCTGGAACTGACGGTGTTCGAGAGAGCAAGCATGAGCGAGAGGCTGGAGCTGGCGACGTTGGAGAGAGCGAGCAGGAGCGAGAGGCTGGTGCCAGCAATGTTTACGAGAGCGAGTAGGAGCAGGAGGTTGGAGCAGGCAGCGTTGGAGAGCAGAAGCAAATGTTGGTTTTTTTCTCATGAGTGACGAGGATAGAGAGAGAGAGAATTTGGAGGAGTAAAGAGGGGGTATGACGTATGCAATGGGCATCCCAAAATTGGGATCTTCAGAATAAGATGATGAAAAATATTGATTATTATATTAAGTTTTGTATCATGTGTGGGGATTTCGCAAAATATATACTATATTTATTTACATATATAATGTTTTATACCATATCATATATGTGTGTAAGTATTTGTATCGAATCGAATCGAATTGTTATCGAACGAATCCAAGTGAATTCAGATTCGATTCATTTGGGAATCGAATCTATAAGTTAAATTCAAATTCAGTTCATTTGATTTCGAGTCGAACTTTTTTCGAACGAATCCTAATCGAATTCGAATGATTCGGTTCAATTAGCAGCCCTAGTTGTGTTGTATTTTTATTCTAGTGTTTTATTACATTTTTATGTTGTAAATATCTCTTATTAAAAAGATAAAAAAATATAAATTAGAAAAGCAAACAAAAAATGTACATGTTGTTCGTCTTCTTTTGTAAATTCACTACTATTTTTTCTTCTTTATATTCTATTATATTTTAATAGTCTATATTTATTTTTTATTTAATTTTCATTCTCTACAATAACCACCCATTCAACTCCATTCTCCCACCATTTTTTCTAACTTCTAATTCAACTCCACCATCTTCTTAACCTCCATTCCACTCCACCTCCATTCTAACCTCCAATTTTCCATCTCTTTTTATACATCCCATCCTCCTCATTTTGCACTTGATCCATCTTTATGTGAGTATAGCCTAGTTCCCAGAGTTGAGTCGGTGACAACGATACAACTGCGGTCGAACGACGTCAGCCCTCATTCCGGTGAGATCCATTGGCTTTTTGGCCAACATCGCAGCCGGATCCACGCGTTGTTCGAGCTCATCACTCGCCAATAATTCGATCGAAGATCGTGCTTCTCGTGAGCATACCATAAGCGACCGTCTCCATTGTGGGTAAGTTTATTTTCATCTTGTCAATGATATTGTTTTTTGCAATTTTTTTATCACACCACAACCACTATATCTCCATTTGTCCATCTTCATCATATTGCCATCATCTCCCCCTTCATCCTCATTGTTATTATATTTCTTGTTTAAGAAAACAAGAAAAATAAAATTTAAAAGAAAAAAACTTTATAGCAGCAGAAGTTAAATCCCAAAAAATAAAAAAAGGACAACCCTCCATCGTCGACCACCCACCAGTCCAACGGCCCACCGCCGCCCCGCTAGGTCGGCTGCCGTAACAACTCCCAGCATCGTCGACCGTGGCCCAGCCGCCGCCGCCTACGGTGACCTGTCCTCGCCTCTGGCCCCCTCCTCCAGCGGCGTCATCACCCGCCACATCCCTTTCCCTCCGCGCACAACAGCCTGCAGGGGCGGACTCCAGCCGCTCCCCTTCGGCGGCCAGCTCCTCCTCTCGCAGGTCTGCCACCCCGTGCCCACATGCAACCGTCTGCTCAGCCATCACCAGTTGCTCTCCGCGGGCGGTGTCGTCCTCCCCGTCATCTCCCCATCTACGCTGTTGAAGAAGAAGGCGCTTTTCAAAATTTTTATATTATGAAAATTTCATATTTTTACCGTCAAGTTATTGTAATTACAAACACGTCCATGTGCTTGTTTTGTTTGTAAATTTATGCTTTCTGTTTTGCACAGACACCCCTGTGTTTGCCTCTAAATTTTGGCATCAATTTCGCATCGTTTATCTTAATAAAAAATGTCATGTTGTTGAGCAACTACTTCTCCACCATATGGATATTTATTTTGATTTTTGTGAGATCTTATGAATTAATTAAAATTATTTAAGTGAAATTCTGCCTATTTTAGCCAATTTGTGGTCATAAATTCATATATCACTAACAGTTGCTCGAAAAATTTCACAAAAATAAAGAATGATGCCTTAAAGTATGTTCTAATTAGTAACAAAATTTCATCATCATTGGAGTTGTCGTATGCCTTAAATAATTTTTACAGTGATTTTAGTAAATGATTTTTAATTAAATCCATACATACCTATATGGCGAAATTTCAAATCTCCTGGATTCCATATAAAAATACTTATGTGAATTCGCATTATGGCTAATTCATTAATTCGGATTTATTAGGAATTAGTTACTCACCTTACTCTGTTTCCATTAAAAAATTCATATTTTGTCAGAAAAAACCTTAAAAATTACTGTAGCATCCTTGCATCATGTTTTATTTTCACTAAATTTTATTATACTTTTTGCATTCTGTTTGTATGAAAAAATGTGAAAAAAATCAATAAAAAGTGTGCATTTTTCATTATTGCTTTTTAATCCCTAAATTTCAAAAAATGTGCTTTGTATTCATCATTGGAATAGGTTTCTAGAAAAAATACACTTAGGCTAAATCTGATTAATTTCACATCAAAATTAATTTGGCCTAGTTGTGTGTTTTCTTATTGTCTTAATTCATCCGTGTTTGTATTTTCATTTGTTTTTGCATTAAAAAATACAAAAAATCTGCGTGAACACCTAGAACTATATTTTTGAATTAACTCGATGTTGTTCCTTTGACTCCCCGTGTTCGATCCCGGACTTGTTCGGGATATAAATTAAAGCCGTGACACTCTTCACGGAGATCTTCTCTCGGTTCTGACTGATTCGCTAAGTACACGCACTACAACGAACACAAATTAAATGATGTGCTCATCGATCAATCAGGGTGAGACTGGGAGTACTGTTGAGGTTGTTGTGGTTGCCGCCACTGTTGTCCCTGGTGCTAGGGATAAGGACCCTGCTGGTGCTGCTGTTGGTACTGCTGGGAGTGATGGGGTTGCTGTTGCTGCCGGCTGCTCTGACCGCCCTGAGTTGGAGATTGATGTTGAGACAAGGTGCCTCCAGTAGACCATCTGAAACTGGGGTAATCACGACAGATCCCAAGATGTTGATGATACTGGTCTTACCACATCCCGCTAACTTCCATTAACGGCTCCTACTCGAAAGGTGGAGGGGGAATAACTGATGGGGGCTGATCCAGCTGGTAGACCACCATCTGAGTGTCCTGAGATAGTGGTGGCTGGGAGTAGTGTTGTAGCTGCTGGACTGGCTATGCGTGGATATGGTGAACTTGGCGGTACATGACAGATGGCTTGGTGGAGATGCTGCTGTTGGGATCAGCCTGTGACCCAAGACGGGGCTGTGGAGCCGTCTGTGCCTCCTGGAGATACATGATCTGGGTCTTCAGGTCACTAAATTTCTATGCCAACTTATCAGTCTGGGTAAAGCCCTGGTACCGCTTCTTCTCAATGATCTCTATGCGATCCAACTTCTCGTTGATGATCCCCATATCAGCAGATGAGGACTCGGCTTGTGCTACTGTTGGTGAAGTAGAAGGACCACCATCGACCCGTGCAATCCTCTGGTAAGATATGGCCCATGGGATGGGCTTCCCTTGAGTATAGGCCCTAGTTTGGGACATCACCGTGTAGTTTTCTGCCATCTCCTCGTAGATGGCCAAGACTTGGTCCTCATCCTTGGCGAAATAGGAGCCTCCACACGAGGCATTTAATAGCCCCTTTAGCTCTGGTGTCATCCCACAAAAGAAGCTCTGCACTAAGTTGGGCTTGGATATCTCATGATGAAGACATCGGACAATGAGCTCCCTAAATTGATCCCAAGCCTCGTGGAACTGCTCGTTTGGGATCTTGGTGAAATTGTTGATCAAGGCTCATGTTGTGTTGGTCTGGTCGAGTGGATAATACTTGTTCAAGTACTCGGTCCGAAGCTGCTCCTAGGTGGTGACATACTTCCTCAAATGCTTCATCCAATAGGCTGCTCTATCAACTAAGAAGAACGAGAAGGCCATCATTTTGATCGTGTCCTCGTCTACGAATCTATTGTGGACTGTGCTGCAGATCATCTCAAACTCCTGGAGTTGTAGATGTGACTCCTCGGTAGCTAGACCATAGAACTTGGGCAATAACTGAATAGTCTGGGGGCGAAACTCAGGGCGAAACTCGAAGTCGCAGAGAATCTCGGGTAGCTGGATCCAGCGATGGGTAAAGGTTGCACCAGGATTGTGCAACTGCCTCATTGTGTGTGGTTGTCTGGCTGGCTCCTTCTGGTCATCAGGGTGTCCGTCTCCTCCTCCAGCTATTGTTATATCTGTACCGGCTGGTCTCTGCAGCTCTACTCTGTCGGCTTGCATTTGCGCTAGCTCTCGTCGCACCTCTGCCATGAATGCTCCCTGATCCCTGATCTGTAGCTGCATGGTCTCCAGTGAGGCTAAGAGTGTGTTGTTGATGGTGGCCTGGTCGAGTACATACGCTGATCGCTGAGGCTGCTCATCAGTGCGTCCCTCACTGATGGCCATCTCTTGGGCCTCTACAAAGGCAAAAGACCCCAACTCAGGTGCTGTCAAATGAACATATAGTTGTACTGGTCTCTGCTCTGGCACCTCAGGACTGGTAGAAGGGTGGTCAAGGGGGAACATGGTGGTAGCGAACTCGAGTATGGAGAGCGGGTCTAGGCTCTCCGAAGTTGGCAACTCAGGTTAAGTAAGCAAATAATCAAGGGTCGTTGTGACCCAAATCACTAAGCGTAATCAATGAGGAAAAAAATAAAACCACTCAGAAATATCGAGCAATCAAAACATGTAAGCAGTTCACTATTTTTATTTACCTGATATAGCCATCAGGGTCGAACACAATGAGCATGAGAAAGGTATGAAGTAGTTAGATTTCAGAAAATAAACTATTTTTAGTTATTTTTAAGTTTGCAAATTTTTTATTTTTAAGAAGAAAACAAAATCAACAAAAATAAGAGAAAGCAACACAACAATCTTTTTAGATTTTTCTAATTAGCTAAAATTTCTCATAAAATTCAAAAGAAAATATTTTTTGCATTTTAGAGGTTTTAAAATGTTCTTAATTTTTTTCTATATTTTTCTGATGTTTTTGGAGTTTTATAAAAATCCAATAGAGCTAAAAGGCAAGTAGTGCACAACCACGACTAAATTGCAAGGTAAAAATATTTAAAATGCTCTAATGTTCTGGATAGTAATTTTATGAAAACAAATGAATAAAAATCTATAAACATGATCTGAAAATGAAATTTTTGGATTTTTCTAGGATTCTATATGATTTTTATAAGTTTTCAGGTATTTTTTTATTCTTAGGGGTTTATAGTGAATTTTTAAACCAAACTAATACCAGAAATAAAACATACAAAAGGGAATTTTTTAACTATTTTTCAAATTTTTATGTTTTTTATAAGCCTAGTAAGGATGTTTTTGAAGGTTATTGAATTTTTAAAAATATAAATGCAAAGAAATTAATCCAATAAAATCGTAGTAAATATTGCACATTAACTGGAATTAATGGTAATTTTTAGGTGATTTTTCGAATTAGTTTGCTATTTATTAAGTCCAAAATGCAATGTATAATTAGGCATAGTTTATTGGGACCTATTTGTAAATATATTAAGTTCACAGACCAAAGGGATAACACAATTTAAAATCTTAAGATCAGTTCTGCAATTAAACCATGCAATTCACGCACATATCCAATATACAATGCATAGGGGTATAAATGCAAATTCTACGAACTTAACATTCATTAACTATCAGTAGCAGGACAAAACATGAAATTAACCCAAAAGTTCACGTGAACACGCATGTGGCTTCAACTAAACATGACTAAAATGTAAATACTGTAAAAATCAAGGTCCAAACTGTAAATGTACTCAACTACAATATTGATTTAACATACTAAAGCCAAATATAGAAACATGCATAGGTTAAAATGAAATATACCCTGAGGCATGTGCAACACGCATGGGGCTCTGACGGCTTTGATCTTCTTCTGCAAAACGACATGACGGTGCAGGGGCGGTGGACGACGTGTGTGTCAGATCTGCGGTGGAACCAACGATATGAAAGCTGTCGTGGTCGGGCGACTGAGACGATGTCAGGCTTTGATCGGACCATTAAAATATCAGCGTGAACGAACAGACCAGATCAAAATTGGGCATGAAAATACATCGAATGACTCCTGAAGGCACTGGACAAACTACTCCCCAGGGAGCTTCAATCGAGAAGCCCCAATGATCCGAGGGTCTGACCGAGTCACGGAACGGTTCAACACCATCGTGGTGGTTGTCCACGTCAGATTGGTGGCTCTGATGGGAGGGAGAATGGTCAGATAGGCTTGGCGGTGTCTTCCCTCCCAAAGTTGCTCTGTTGGAGCAGTAGAGGTACAAGAAGGGGTCTTCCACGAACGCTAACACCTGCAAAAGGAGAGGCGACTTGGAGGCGTAGCTCGGTCTGGTTTATTACAGAGGGAGATAGGAGAAGCGATAAGGGGCTGGTAGGTTGATATCTGGCATACTGGGAGGAAAGAGATCGGGCCTAATCTTACTCTTGTGAGCAATATTCAGGGTGCTCAAGTTGCATGGGAAGATGGGAGATGATTAGATGTGCCGATCGGAGCGGATAGGTGGGTGGAATGAGTCTCCGACCAGCTGGTCAGAGCAAGGAAATCGGCGACGACATGAAATGGAAAAGTCGGATCGAAGATGGAACTATGTTGGGTGCAAGCGGTACCTGAAGGTTCGGAGGAGCTCCTGAGCTTCAGGCAAAGGCGAGCGTCGAGGTGATGGCCTCAACCGGGCTATGATTGGCCAAGGAGGCTAAACGCGGTGGAGGTCCGGCAATGTAGCTTGAGTTGTGTCGATTCTGCACCAATCCGAGCACCGAAGGTTGCTCCAAACAGTTGTCACTCAGCTGGAGATGGCTAGGGGACAAAAAGGGTGGTGAGGAACGAGTTACGGAACTAGCAGAGCTGAAGAAGTATTTTATATGGTTTCCCAGGGTCTGGAAAGATCGAGAGATGGCATACAACCCTAAGAAGATCCAACCTTTCCTAGAGATCCACGAGGGTCACGGATCTTAGGAGGAGAATTGAGCGAAGAATCGAGGGGAACAGAGGTCGGAGTCGGGAGTGAAAATTCGGAGCAATGGCTCCAGCGAGAGGGAGGACAGCCCGACCCTGCTGGAAGAGATCGTCGACTGAGGTCCACGGTCTGAGATGGACCAATGAGAAAATAGGGATTTACAAAATAAGAAAAATTCAATAAAAATACCAAATGAATTTAAAATAAAAATTATAAAAAATGTAAAATGTTTACTATTTTCCAAAGTATTTTTCTGTGATTTTTTATTTTTTTTACAAAAAATAAAATAACTGATATACAATATATAGTATTATATACAGGTATATTATACATATGTATTATATACAAGTATTTTCATTTTATTATTTTTACATAAATACCTTTATTTTGTATTTTATTTATTTACAACATAATCTTAAGAATGTAAAATAATTTTTATTTTATTTTTATAAATTATTTAAGGATATAAAGTACATAATGGATGTGATATGTACATGTGTATCTTGTACAAAGTTTTGATAACACTATATACCATGGTGTAAAAGAATTTAATTTTATAAATAAATAAATAAATAATATTTACAAGTATAGGTGATATATACACTGCATAGTAGACCCTATCTCTCTCTACTTTATTTATTTTGTGAATAGGTCAAGGCTTGACCTTCTCTTAGGTTTTGGGTCACTCTGTATTTATTCTAAATACCTCATTCTTTTTCTTTTATTCTTTATTCTTGCAAAATATATGTTAAATATGCAATATTAACAAAAGGCATGCAAATTGTTAAGTTATTAAATTTATAGGTATTCACATGATGCTCTACCAAGAAAAAGAGCTAAAATAAAAGAATAAAGAGTGGGAATCATGGATTCGTCATAGTACGTTAAGCCTAGACTATTGAGTTAAGCAACTGCGACCAGTTCTTTTTATTAGGACATACAAGTTTATGCAAGAATTGATTTGATCTCCATGTTAGAACATTCATCCAAGCTGTTAGTCTATGGGATGGTAAGGATATGTGACACGGAGTTCAATATCCTACTCCTTAGCCAGCTTCTTCACTTATTTTTAATAAGGTGGATACATCCATCTGATATGAGTATTTTCATAATCCTGAACCGTATAATGACGTTATTTTTAAGGAAGCCACATACTGTGTGACTGTCTATGGATCAAGTTGGGATAGCCTCCATGCATCGACTAACATAATAGACATCAAGTAGGATGTACTCATAGCCCTGACTATTAGGGAATGGGCCCATAAAGTCGATCCACATGCATCTAAGACGTCAGATATCTGAATATATTTGAGAAGCATGGTGTCCCTAACACTAATGGTGCTGCTCATCTTCTGAAAGTCGGTACAACCGTTAGCATATCTTGTAGCATCCTTGAATAGAGTTGGCCACTAGAGGACGTATTGAAGCACATTTGTTGACGTAAACTTTTGAAAATGGTGTCCTCCATATTCTAATTTGTGACAATGGGTTAAGACACTCGTGTATTCCTCCTCAGGAATGCATCTTCAAAAAATACAATTAGCACCTTCACGGAACAAGTAAGGATCCTCCCATTAGTAGAAATGTATCTCGAACATGAACTTTCCCACTTTTAGCTTTGGCCAATCTTGTGGAACTTCCTTGGAGACAAGGTAGTTTACAATATTAATGTACTAGGAGAGAGAGGTGACTGCCATGATAGCTTCATCTGAAAAGGTTTCAGTGATTGGAATGATTTCTTTTTTAGGAGTTTCAATCTCACTTATTCTGGAAAGGTGGTCTGCAACAACATTTTTGACACCAGTATTGTCACGTATCTCTAAATCAAACTCCTAGAGCAGAAGAATCCAACACAGTCGTCGTGACTTCACATCCTTCTTACTTTACAAGTATCGTATGGCAGAGTGGTCAGTATAGGCACGTGACTGCTTTGCTTGGATGCTGTGGAAGCTGATCAGATGCTGTTGCAACTAAACCAGAAGATCTGAATGATGTAGAGGGAATAGGAGAAAGTTCTATGGATTATAGACAATGACTTTCGATCCAAACATGTGTGACATGAACTTTTCCAAAGCAAACACTAAGGCTAACATCTCTTTCTCGATAACTGCGTAATTCTTTTGCACTTCATCTAATGTTTTGCTAGCGTAATGAATTGCAAATGGTAATCCATCCCACCGTCATCCCAATACAACCCCTATAGCATAATCTGATGCATCTGTCGTGATCTTGAAGGGTTGAGACCAATCCGATGGTTGTAGGATAAGATCTTGGGTGATCTCTTTCAACTGATTGAAGGCTTGGAGCACATAATCATCAACAATGAATTCGGTGTCCATGCCTAGAAGCTTTTTCAAAGGTCGATCATTTTTTTTAAATGTTTGATGAATCTTCTGTAGAAGCCCGTGAGTCCTAGAAATGACCTGACTTGCTTCAGTGATGTAGGTAGCTTGAGCTTGGAAATTACCTCCACCTTGGTCGGGTCGACCTCCATGCCTCACTTGGAGACGACGTGACCTAGCACTATTCCGTCAGTCACCATGAAGTGACTCTTCTCCCATGAGAGCATCAAATTTCAACAATGTTGAAGAACTCGATCTAGATATGTTATGCACTGATCAAAACTATCTCCATAGATCGAGAAATCATCCATGAAAACTTCGAGGAAACAACCCGCCATGTCTGCAAATACTGTTGGGGGCGTTACACAACCCAAACAACATCCATCAGAATGCATACGTCCCAATCAACAGGTTAACATGGTCTTTTCTTGATCTTCAGGCATAATTGCAACTTAATTATATCTCGAGTAACCATCAAAGAAATAGAATTATTCCTTTACGGCCATCCTTTTGACTATTTGGTCGATGAAATGAAGTGGAAATTGATCTTTCTTGGTGGTAAGATTTCAAGTGTTTGTAGTCCACGTAGACATGCCATGATGTTGGCACTCTAGTCAGAATCTCCTCTCTCTTTACGTTTGTTAGAATCACAACACCTGATTTCTTAGGAACTACGGGTAACGAACTTACCCATTTGGAATATGAGATGGGATATATGCAACATGCATCGCGTTACTTAGTGATTTCATTCATTACAACCTTCCAGAGGTTAGGGTTTAGATGATACTGAATTTCATGGGAGGGGTTGTTGTTTTCTTCCAAGTAGATGTGGTGCGAGCACATGAAGGGTTAATCCCAAGGAGATTCAATATTTTCCAGCCTATTGTCAAGAAGACAATATTCTTGGCCCACGATCAGTTGTGCATTGATAATGATTGGGAACATCTTTGCTTCACCTGCAAGGACGGCATACTTCAATGTTTATGGCAACTATTTTAGTTCTAGATGGGTTTGAATTGATTCAGTGATGGCCTCTACAATTGTGATCGGTGAAAGATCGGCTGACAATATATCGTCCACCATTGTAACTTGAGGTTATGTGTTCATTGTATTAAGAAGATCTACAATTAATATTTCTTTCTCTAACATGGTAGGGGGTGTTTCAATTAGCTCAGATAATACATCAGCAGGTAACTCATCTTCTAGGACTTGGGGAAATTTGACTGTGCTTTCCCGGTGTCCCTCTTGAGAGAGGAATTACAAGATCTCTTCATCATCCAAAAATAAAGTAGTGTCTCTGTTTTTTTCCAAAAAAACACAATCCTATATTGCATTATGCTTTGGCTCGATCTCATATGACACAGATTCTACAGGCTTTGGTGCTTGAATCATTTCTATCTGGACTTTGTCGATGCTGGAGCGAAAGGTAATCGTTCTGGTGCCATAGTCTACTCGGTCGTTCGAAGGAATGACATATAATCGATGTCTGGAGCAAGGGGACAAAGGTGTCCATATCGAGGACAATGGAATTCACAAGGAACTGCATCCCCTGAATGGTGGCAATGACATCCTAAAAAATTCCCTTCGACAGCTTGACTGAAGTATCTACAAATTGCAGAATCATTCTAGTAAACTTTAGCAGTCCTAACCCAAATTCTTTGAGTAGGGATGTAGGCATGAGATTGATAGGCGACCCACCGTCAAGTAGTGTTCGTTCAAACTCTTGATCAAAAAACGAGCATCTGAAGAAAGGTGCTCCCTTGTCCTTTTGATGAATCTGTGATTCATCTATTCTATATGGATGTTTTAGCAATATCTTCTTAATAAATCTGTAATTAAACCCCTTAAAATAAAAAATAACATTGACTAATTATGCTAAAATCAGGGATATAATCTGTAAATAATTAACCTTTATTTTGATCCAGATTGAGCTTATTATTTTATATATAAATAATCTCTATTTTAACCAAATTATTTCTCTAATCTATTCTTTAGTTAATCAACTAACATGGCATAAAGAACTAAAATCTATAAAAAGAGCAAAATCAAGAGAAAACAAAAAATATGACTTTCCTACTTTGTACAAACTTTATCTTTATTAATTTTATTTTATCATTTTCTAACCTATAAAAAATCCATTAAGTGTGTACATATTGTATATATATTAATCTACTAATTAAAACAAAACTAAAAATAAAAAATCACAAAAATGCAAAAATGTGGTATTTTATTATCTATATAATTCCTCCAAAAATACATTTTTATACAGTTGACTTACTTTGCTTTTGGGTCCTCCACAAAAGTTGTACATTTCATCGAGACGAGCAACTTTTGTGTTGACCACTTTTTTTTATTTGACTCTATTTAGTATGTATTTTCAATTTTTCTTTTGATTTTACTGTTTTTACTTTATTTTTTATTTATTTTTTAATCCTTTATTTTATTTTCTTACTTTTTATTTTATTTTTATTTAAATTTAATTTAAATTTTTATTTTACTTTATCTTTTTCTTTCCTCTTTTCTTCATCTCTCTTCATTCTCTCTTCTCTTTCTTTCTCTCTTTCTCTCTCTCCACGGGTCACGTGTCCAGCACGTAACCCCTTCCTCCCCTTTCTATCACAGCACGTGTGCGACATGTGTCGCCTCTCCCATAGCCAACACGTGCCCAACGCGTGCCTCTTCCTCCCCTCGCCTACAACACCCGCCTCCCTCTATGGTCGTTACACAGC
Source organism: Ottelia alismoides (assembly GCA_037367405.1). Taxonomy (NCBI): domain Eukaryota; kingdom Viridiplantae; phylum Streptophyta; class Magnoliopsida; order Alismatales; family Hydrocharitaceae; genus Ottelia; species Ottelia alismoides. Next base: position 165,815 of record JAZKJV010001375.1, read on the forward strand.
CACAACGTAACAATCCTGCCTCTTCCAGTCGTTGCACTCCTCCCCTCCCCCTCGCCCTTCTGTACCCGCCGACATCCCGATCCTCCTACTTAACCCATCGTCGATAGACACCTTGATATCCACCCTTCAAACTTTGAGTGTCAGTAATGACAACACCCTTCCCGGCATGATCCAAAGCTCGTCTCTAAGCTTTACAACAAGCTTCCGAGCTTGCTGAGATTCGTGCCTTCTTCGCATGGTGTTTAAAGCAACAACCAGAGCCACGCATCAGGCCCCTCCTCGGGCGAAAAAAACCAACCACTTCGGCCCGCTTTGAATTTCACCAATTGGAGCACCACCTCACACAACCACCTCATCCTCTATCTCTGTCCCGCCTCGACAATAACACTTAGCCTAGTGCAATTCTTCCATCGCTAGCGTCACATCACCGCTTCCTCCACTCATCGTTGTGCCTCAGCAGCCACACCTGCACCACCATCCTCGACAGTTGTCACCACCCTCGCCCGATGATCGCTTCTTTGTCTCATCGCACCACCTCCTATCGAGTGTCGATGAAGGTGGGAGGGCTCAACCACTGTCTCACTCGGCAGCTCCGCACCTCTACTCATTCCTCCACCGTCAGCAGCTTCACCCTCTGCCTCACTGCTCACGCTACACTGTTGTCGCCACAGGCTGGCCTTCCGCCACCGAACTCGACCTCTAACAACTGTTGGATTAAAAGCCAACCCTTGATCCAACGATCCCAGTTCAACTACATCGACGTCGAGCCTTGACCTAAGCCTCGAGTCTCGGGTCCTCCACCACCCCCTTAGAGATCCACGTATAGGCTCAAGTTCTCGAGCATGCGTCCGTGCCCAAGCTAGTTGTGGCACGTGTAATACATGTGCTTTATGTGAAAATTATGCCACACCTACTGTCTTCCTTTAAAATCGCAAACAGGTCCCTGCACCCCAGTCACGTGCCATGTGCATACGTGCATAGCAAATTGAATCAAGCCCCCTTAAACTTATGATATTTTCATATAAGTCCTCCATGGACATATTTTAGGTAAAAATATTATTTTTATTGCATTTTAGTCCTTAGATTTTGTTTATTGCATAACTTTTCCATAAGAACTCCGTTTTCAACCTATACCACGTCGTTTTGAAGCTTATTACATGTTCTATCATTTCATTTATCTTGTAAATAGATCTGAAGTTTTTAATTGATGATTAAGCCTGCTCTATCAAAGAGGGCCAAACTCGAAGCGGCCAAGTAAGACCTCCAGAAGAAGGTTAACCGAAGACCCTCTATCTAATAGAGTACGATCGAACCGTTGCTTATGAATATGGCATATGACATATGGAGCCCCTGCATTTGTTCTCTTGGATGGCAAACAGTTCTGAATAGCAAAGCATATGGCATGGGTTAGCACATGAATCTATGCACTGTGGTTACGCCTCCTCTTTCTTGCGAACTATGGTATTCTCTTTAAGGTACTTCTCTAAGAGAGGGTTGTGATCTAAGGCCTCTTGGAGAGTCAAATTGATATGGAATCTGTCTATCATATGCTCATTAAACTCTAGTTTTTGTCACTTTTTGTGATTTTCTATTTTTTGGCCCTGCCCTGAGCGGAGTGCTTGAGGGAAGGGGATGGATGTGCCCTCCTCAAAAGATAGAGGGTTTGAAGTAGGAATAGGTCTCTTAACATATAAATGACTTCAATCCATATAAGCAACATCAATCACATCAGATGGACCAGAAGAAGAAGCCGAAACCTCTCCTTTATTCATATTTTATTTTTCAAATTCTTTCCATTTTTGTATTTTTCTAAGAAAATCATACTCAGGTACACGAGTAAAAGTCAAAACAACTAGAGTGTATGTACATGGACTCTTCGTGGCATCAGTACCCTTGATAACATCTGAAGTAGTGGCACCATCTGAAGTAGTGGCATCAATACCGCGCTTGGGCCCGCCATATGGTATCCTGGTGGCATCAGCAACACCGTCAACAACATCTAGAGAAGGGACGACATCAAGACCATCGATTGGAACATCTTCAAAGTGGGTAGCATCAACACCACTATCAACATCAATATCAACGACATTAACATTGCACTCTTGCCCATCTGACGCTCTATAGTCTGCATCTAGATGTCGCCTAGATGAGTCGTCACCGACTAGCTTCCTACCTCTCCTAAGTGTCACATAATCAACATCAAATAAATAATGCATATCATCAAGTACCTCACTAGGAGTATCAGACTCTGTAGACTATACCCGCTCAGATTTCCTCTTCAGATTGTTCGGATTTGGCTCGATATGTGTAGGTATGACGGCCTTGCCCTTGACTATCTCTCTCATCTCCTGTATGGACTCATCGATCTCTCACCCGGAAGTAGCTGCTGCTCTGCTAGCATACGGTGAGATCCTCTAAAGTTGGTTCTTATACGAGGTTGCATGAGAACCCGATGGGTTGTCTCTCTGGAAGTGTCGAGGCTGGCCATGCTGCTGTTGTTGGTAAGAGTGAGGCGGAGGTTGGTGAAACTGAGAATGAGGTTGATGTTTCCTCCACTGTTGAGCATGGTACTAGGGTTGAGAAATGATGTACTAGGAGTATTAGGGTTGTTATGCTGTGTGCCTTGTCCTAACTGTGCTGGAGGCTGCTGCTGGGGCTGAGCACCTCCAGTGGACGATTTGAAGCCCGTGTGATCACGACAGATACTGTGATGCTGCTGGTACTGAGAATACCAAATTCCGTTGACTTCCATCAATGACTCCATCTGCTCATGTGAAGGTGGGGGAAGGGACACCAATGGTTGATCAGTCTAATAGACCACCATCTGTATGTCTAAAGCATGTGATTGTGGCAACTAGTACATGGGGGTTGGTTGAATGTGCTCCACCTAAATATGGTGAACATGTCTGTATGAGGTAGACAGTTGTGATGATCAGCTCCCCTGATCAACATGTGACCAAGACTGTGGCAAAGAAGACATCTGTGTCTCTTGGAGGCACATGATCTGTGTCTTAAGGTCACTCAAAGTCTGGCGAGATCGTCAATCCTGTTGAGCTTGTCTAGGCCCTGACACGTCTTCTTCTCTATAATCTCCATGCTATCCAACTTCTGGTTAATGATGCCCATGTCCGCAGTTGATGTCTCTGCTAGTGCAACTGTTGTAGAAGATGAAGATGGACCTGCCTCAATGCGTGTAACTCTGTGGCGAGACAGCACCTTTAGGGGAGGCTTCCCCTACGTGTAGACACGGGCATGGGTCATCACTATATAGTTCTCAACCATTTCCTCAGAGATATCCCATACATGGTCCTCATCCTAGAAAAAATAGGACCCTCCGCAAGAGGAGTTTACTAGCCTCTACAGCGTGGAACCAACAGATAGGGCCAAATATTTATCTAATTTTATTGGTCAATTTTATTTACGTTTATTTAAGTTGCTGTGTCTTTAATCAAATAAACGAGATCGCCTCTGATCTCTAATAATTAGTTGTAGATTTGATGTTCGAATTAGTCGGTTAATTAGTTAGAGTCTAATTAGGATAATTAGTTGTCAATTTAAATTAGTTTTATATTTTTGTAATCTCATCCCTCCTATATAAAGGGATGAGGGTCCATTGTTTTTGTCAGTTCAGTATGTTATCAAATTGAGAATTATTCTCTATCCCTCTCTCTCTTCTCCCCTACGCGGTCTTCGCGCTTCTTCTCCTGCAACCCCTCGTTCCCGACAAGTTTCTTCTTCTCAACCCCTCTATTTTCTCCACCAAAATTCCACCGTTCAAATTATTTCAATTTTCACCGTCGACGCCAAAAGCTTTCTGCATCAATTGGTATCAGAGCATGGCCTACAGATCGTCCTCACGATCTGACGATCCATACCAACATGCGCGCTGACACGCGACGACACACCATCGTTCATCCGAACAAACACGACGATCCGACGATGCTTACAATAAGAAGATGGATGCAATGCGTGATTTCCGGTCCAAATGTCAAGAATTCGAGGCCGGATGTCGAGAAATAATCGTTGAATCCAGGGCTATGCGCGTCGCCAGATCGAAGGCTTCAACGACCTCAATCGCTGACACCGAGTTTGAAGACAAAAATCTAGCCGTCAACGACGAACCGACCCCTGTTCAGATCATTTTAGAAGGAAAAAAGGCCAAAACGCTCGCTGTCCAGGTAATCTCAGACCCGCAAACTCTTTCGGAATCGACAAACGCCTCATCGACAGCCCTGTCGCCAACCCCCGCTGCAGCCCCAGCCCCCCCACTGGCCCTCCTAGCCACTTCAGACCCTTCCGCGAACACCCCCCCCCCCCTCGCTCCCTGCGGCTCCAGCTCCGCCCCCATCCCCAACCCCAACACCTCCCCAGGCCGTCCAGACCCTCGCCACACCGCCTGCGGCCCCTCCCGCGACCCCAACCCCCCCTGCAACACAGCCTCTGCCACAGCTACCCCCCACGCCCGTTTCCCCCACCCCCGCAATTCCTGCGAAGGCCCCTGCCCCCGCACCACCCCTCGCTCGCTGTCGCCCACCCCAGGATCTCCCCTCCCACGTGCTAAGCCTCGCGCCCCCGCCTCCTCCCGCCACCACTCCTCCCCGCCTACACCCCTCCCGACACCGCCTCCTTCTTCCCCTCCCACCCGCGCCTCCTCTTCCGCGGTTCCAACTCGCCATCGTCGCCTCCTCTCCATTCCCGCACCGTCCCACACCTGCACCCCCCCTCCAGCTACCGCTACCTCTGCGCGATACCCACCACCTCCATCACCACGTGAACCCCCCACGCGACTACCGCCTGCGCCGATTCACTTGCCACCGTCGTGGCGACGATGTGCAGGGCCGAACCCTAACAAGGGGGCCGATGGTTACGGGATTTGAGTCCCACAACATGTGGGATTGGAAATCACTTGGGAAAATTTACAAGAAAACCCCCCTTGTAACAGTTTTTATCCAAAGGGAAAGTTCAAGAACCCCTCTTATGAAAATTACTTAAGTGAAGGGGCGCGAAAATTACGCCCAGGACCCCGGCTGCGGAAAACTTTTAAAAAAAGTGCGGAAAGAAGGCAATTGGGAAGACCTCCTTATCCTATTAGGACTAGGACCTTGGGGTTCATCTATATAAAGACCCCATGGCTTCCTTCATTGGCCACATCTCCTCCTCTCCTTTCATTGTGCTATTGCTTTGCCATGGATCCTCCAAGAGCCATGTTGTTCATGCCTCATCAATTCTTCAATCATCACAATGAGGAGACAACAGTCAAGGAGAGGCCGCCATTTGCGCCACACATGTTCTTCCACCACGAAGGTCGCGTCACTCACGCCCGCGTGTAGATCCCGCCATTCGCTCCACACCAATTCTTCCAGAGGATGACTGAGCTCGCAGATTCGACCTCCAAGTCTGCAGATCCAGCAATTCGTCGGGAGACGAATTTTTAAAGCGGAGGAGAGTTGATGCAGCGTAGAACCAACGTATAGGGTCAAATATTTATCTAATTTTATTGGTCAATTTTATTTACATTTATTTATGTTGTCGTGTCTTTAATTAAATAAACGAGATCGCTTGTGGTCTCCAATAATTAGTTGTAGATTTGATGTTCGAATTAGTCAGTTAATTAGTTAGAGTCTAATTAGGATAATTAGTTGTCAATTTAAATTAGTTTTCTATTTTTGTAATCTCATCCCTCCTATATAAAGGGATGAGGGTCCATTGTTTTAGTCAGTTCAGCATGTTATCAAATTGAGAATTATTCTCTATCCCTCTCTCTCTTCTCCCCTACGCGGTCTTCGCACTTCTTCTCCCGCAACCCCTCGTTCCCGACGAGTTTCTTCTTCTCAACCCCTCTATTTTCTCCATCGAAATTCCACCGTTCAAATATTTCAAATTTTATCGTCGACGCTGAATTCTAGTTTGCATCAAGGTGTCAGTCTACAAAAGAAACTATGGACTAAGTTAGGCTTGTTGATATCGTGTTGTGGACACCTATCAATGAGCTCTCTAAAATGATCCCAGGCCTCATGGAACTGCTCATTTGGGATGATGGTGAAATTGCTGATCATGGCTCGCGTTGCATTCGTCAGACCGAGTGGATAGTACTTGTTGAGATACTTGGTCCTCAACTACTCCCAAGTGGTGACAACCCTCTCCAAGTGCTTCAGCCAGTAGGTTTCTCTATCAACCAAAGAAAATAGGAAGGCTATATTAGCTTGATCGTGTCCTCATCCACTAATTTGACGTGGACTGTGCTGCAAATCATCTCAAACTCTAGGGATGTACCTGGGCCTCCTTGGTGGCGTGCCCATGGAACTTGGGCAACAACTGGATCGTCTGGGGTCATAACTCAAAATCTCCTAGAATGTCTAGCAACTGAATCCACCTATGGGTGAGAATTGCACCAGGGTTGTGCAACGCTCTCATGGTACGTAATGGTCTCTGTAGATCACAGGCCTCCTCCATGTGTTTGTCAAATCTGGCATCTGCTTGGTCCTCCGGTATCTCTACTCCACTATTGGTTGGCTTTCATCTCTCACATCTGCTCGCCCATCTCTCATCTGAGTCAACTCCCACCTCACCTCTATCATGAGCAACCCCTGGTCCCAGATCTATCATTGCATTACCTCTCACGATGTCATCATCTCTCCATTCTTGGGCCATCTCCTCAGGCTCTGAAAAGGAAAAAGAGCATACCTTAGGTGTAACTAAGTCAACAAATATCTGCTCTAATTGTTGTACCTCAGGTGATGGGTAGGGAAGTTCAAAGAAGAATGAGGTAAGGAGGTGGAATACTCGGGTTCTGAGGGTGGGTCTGAGCTCTCAGGAATCTCCCTAGATGAATTGATAGGTGTGTTGTGAAGCGGTGCCATCAAAGGTAGTCTAAGAGACCGCCTGCCTGATGTAGGAAGTAGTCAAGAGTACATCTGGACTGAAAACAATGATGAGAAATCAAGCCCCCAATTCACCAACTCGACACAATGATGACCATGAAGGCTCAGTCGTTAATCTTTTTTATTTTAGAGTTTAGTAACAATATTGTCACTTAATCAGACTTAAGGATGAAGTCACATAGGGTAGAACCTGACCAAGCTGGCTGTGTACACCCAACTTGGACAGGACTACTTCTAATAAGGGTCGGAGGCAAGTGCTTGCATCTCAACCATACATCAATGAGTAATGTACAAGAGCATAGGGTACAAGTCTAGGGATTTATGCTCTAATCCTTAGTGGGTACATCCTTACCCACTTTGTCTAGAGGTAAGTACCAATGGGGGTTACTCTCCCTAAGACAATGAACGTGATGTTTACGTTTTATTTCAGGGTTGAGTTTGTTTAATAATGCCGATTTTATTGTGTTATCACTTTTTTTGAAATTTTTAAATAAAGACATGTCTAACAAATTTTCCGATTTCCATTTATTCCTAAGTCCAAGAAAAGAGGGGGAGGGAGATGGAAAAGCCGATGCCCGATGAAATAAATGATGCATGCACGAGATAGAAGGCGTATATTGCTCCAACAGTCTACATGCAATATGATCTAAGCATAAATGTAAGGATAGAAAATAAAACTATCTATATGATGTACGAAGAAACATCCCTAAACAGTAACTCCTATTACATGAAGAACAAGGTGCTAACTAGTCAAAACAAGACCAAGGTCCAATCTTCGAGCCGCTCGGTGCCCTCCACAACGGGTCCTACCAGCACCTATGTGACCTCTCCCAGCGTATGGTATCGAATCCGAATAGTTAACAATTTATTTATTTAACTAAGTCCAAACAAGTCTATAGAAACATATATTCTATTAGGTGTTTGGACCTAATCACTACCTGGCTCAACCAAATAAAAGCCTAAGGCTGGGCTCACACATGGAAAATAAAATCAAATAGAGTCAGAAAACTCAAATCCACGAGAAACAAAATAAAATAAAAGCGGTGAAAAAGAAGAAAACTCAATGAGGTCCCTCGAGTGCACCAGCACTCGGCGAAACAGACCCCAAATAATAGTGTCCACAGTCTCTAAAAGTTATTACATGTTTGTACAAAAATGAAATGTGGGAAATAAAATCGACGGTGTAGAATGCATGGCCTCTGCCTTGCTCGGGTGCGTCGGCTCTCCTAAGATCTCCTCCCTAGCTCCACGGGTCCTCGCAACAAAGAGAGAAAAGAGAATGTGTTAGAACATATTTTATGAAAAATAAAGGCAAATAAAAGAAAATAAAGAGAAAAGAAAGAAACAACCACACAAGAGAACAAGAAACAAAAAATCCTAGCTACCTAGTTGTTGTCCCCAGCAACGACATCATTCTAATGAGCGACCGGCTAACTAGGGTTAAGTTGATTAAGTAATGTGTCATTTGTCTCCCAAGCTAACTGAGTCGAAATCGAGAAAATTATTTAACCACACAACAAATCAAGCAAGTCAAGCAAGTGATCCAACTAATTTTATTAGCCTGGTATAGTGATCAGGGATAAACACAAGGAGCACAATTAAAACTAGGTAGTCAAGTCACAAAGATTCAGAGGATTTTTATTTTCTTTTTTTAAAGATTTTTTATTTTGCAAAATTTTAATCTTTGAAAATAAGGCAAATAAAAATAATGAATAAAAAGGGGAACATACTCTTTTTGTATTTTCAAATGAAACAAAAATACTTACAAATATAAACTAAATATTTTTGGTTTTATAAGTCTTATACTATTTTTGGTAAATTTTTAAGGGTTTTTAGGTTTTTTTTAAGATTTTTAAAAATGATTAAAATCAGGAAACAATGAAATAATGAACGATCAGGAGTATTTTGCAAATATAAAGTACCAAATCAGCTCAAAACTTCTTGATGTTAATTTTATTAAAAAAAATATATGAAAATATCTACAAAAGGGAACTAATATCATAATTTTTGGATTTTTTATGAATTTATATAATTTTTATGATATTTTTAAGATTTCGTAAATTTTTAGGGTTTATAAAAGCAAATGAAATGAAAATTGGATAGACAGTAAAACAAATAAAAATAAGACTACTCTATTTTTCCAGATTTTTTAAAATTTTCCAATTTTTTATGAATTTTCTAAGCGAACACGGGCTTTCCTATTATTTTTGAATTTTTAATAAAAGTAAATAAAATAAACTCAATGCAAAATTACCACCTAAAGTAGACACAAACATTAGCTAATACTGATTTTTGGGGAACTTTGGGCTAAATTTACTACTTATTGCAAGCACTAAAAGAGCACGAAAATAAAACAGTGAAGAAAGGACCTAGTTGCAATAATTTTAAGTCTTGGGACCAAATAATAAAATTCAATAAAAGTGTAGGGGGGCTCAGGTACAAATAATCCATAGCATTCATACGCTACATGTAATGTAACCTTCATAGGGGTATAAATGCATATATTGAAAATATTCTCTATTTCATTAATCAGTCAAAAGCACATGCATATAATTGCAAAATATCCACAAAAACACATGCAGAAATAATGAGTTCATCTCAACTGGACTAAAATGCAAATAACTAAACTATAAGGTCCTTATTGCAATTTTTTTTAACTTATTATTCTAATTATTGGATTAAAATGAAATAAAGCAAACTGCAAGGGAGAAAGTGCAATTTACCCTTGGTGTCTGGACGAATAGGGATGATGGTGGAGCTAGGTGAGCTTCGATTGGGAAGATCTAGCACTGGTGTCCAACCATCGACTGGCTAAGGGGTCCACCACGCTGCCGGTTTCCGCATCAGACTGGAGGCTCTGACGAGGCAAAGGACTATTGGATGAGGATCTGGGAGGTGGCTCAGCTAGAGCAGATCCGCCTCTAAAGTTGAGGCTCAATTCTAGCCTCCTTGCATGCAACTACACCTGCAAAGGAACACAGGATTCAGAGACGTAGCTCTGGTTTGATTTTTATGCATAGATAAGCAAAGAAGTGACGGGGGATGGGTATTTGAACTCCGACAAAGATGATCGAGGGAGATCGGACCTAATCTAGCTCCGATGAGCAAGATATAAAGAGGTCAGGTCACATGAGGAGGTGGACGGCAATAGGGAGGATCAATCTGAATGGCTGGGTGTGGAAGATGGGCTTCATCCCGATGGTCAGAGTAGTTGAGGTGTGCGGAGGTGCAAATAAAAAATCGAGGATGAACGATGGAATGGAGTGAAAGGGGGTACTAAAGGGTGCTAAAATGATCGACTAAGAGAAACAAAGGTGGAGATGAGGTTGTGGCCTCGATTTTACTGGGAAAGGCCAAAGAAGTTGGTCGTGGCAGTTGTCTCCGACCATGAGGCGAGCTATGCTCACTCAGCACCAAATAAAACTCTGAGAAGGCTAGGCAGGACCTTGTCACTATCCTAAAGGCACTGGTAGAGGAAGGAGGCGTGAGGAACGAGCTACCTTACGAAGGAGGCAGATGAGGATGCTTTATAGGCATCGTAGGGTTCTGGAAGGAATGAGTAAAAGCGCGCAAACCTACAGTGATCCAGACCTGTCTAGGGATCCGCGGGGATCACGGATCCACAAGGAAGAGAAGGGTCTGCAATCCAAGGCAAATAGCGGTCGGAATCGGGTGAGAAAATGCGAAGAAATCAAGTCCGACAAAGGTCTGCCCGGGTCGGGTGTGAGAGAGGGAGGGTCGTCTCGGGTCAACTGTCCCAGGTTGACCAATCAGAATTCAGGAATATACAAAATAAAAGAAAAATTAAATCAATAATAGTAAATGAATTTAAAATAAAATTATAAAAATAAAATTTATCAGTTATTTTATAAACAATTTTTATAATTTTAATAACTTTTAATAATAAATATATTATGGTATATACATTATATATTATTATGTACATGTATAATATATCTATATATTATATACATGTATTTTATTTATTATTTTTACAAAAATATAGTATATTCTATATTTTATTTGTTTTTAAAATAGTTTAAAGAGGTAAAAATATTTTTATTTGATTTTTATAAATTAATTTTTTTAAAACCTGGTTTTTGCAGCCCAGGTAGCTGCATATATTTCTCCAAAACGTGATAGGACAAAAGAGGCCCTTCTTGGGGAATTACAAAATAAAGGCCATCAAAAACGGAAAAAAAGTACATGATGTAAGAAAAAATGTATTCTGTTCCTTCCTTAGTCATCCACTCAACAAAACTTGAACTTTTTTGATTTTGATCAGCCACCATATCTTCAGCAACTGTTTGACCTTTTTTCTGGGACTTTTGCATGCGCCCTTCCATAAAAGCTTCTTCAAGAGAAAGAGACAAGAAATGCATACACCCACTCTTCCAATTGTAGATAAAAGAGATGCTCCAAATCAAACTCGATAAGAAAACATCTCCACCTCCATTCTCTAAAAGGAGTTGCAAAAAAGAAGCATTTTCATGACCTTTTTAAAATGCCAAAGCAACCACAAAGATTAAGCTCTTATCAATACTCTAGCGGAAATCAGATATAACAAAAATGTAACATGGGTACTTAGCTTCTGTGCACCCATCCAAATGGATGCGTGCACTTCCTTAAATCCTCGCCAAGGAATATTCCAGGCTTTAAGCATCCAATTGAGGGCTCCACCCCCAGTCTCCATGTAAGGCAAAGGAGATGTAGGAAAGAATTTCTTCATAGCCTTTTCTTATGCCAAAAAGAAAACAAACAAAAGGATTAAGATCTTCTCATCATACTATCAGAAACAAAATATGACAAAAATGTAAATTGGGTACTTAGCTTCTGTGCACACATCCAATGGATGCGTGCACTTCCTTAAGTCTTCGCCAAGGAATGAATCCAGGCTTTAAGCACCCAATTAAAAAAGCAGCTCATCAAGTTCTCTTCCTTTTAAGCCCCTTTTTCAGGAATCCCATAATTTCCAGCCAATCATATATCCAACACTGACTCTTCATGCATCGGATCCAATTAACTTGTAGAGTCCAAACTAATGTGTAGTTCCTGATGATAACTTTTCCTTCTGCATCCAAGAAATTAATTTGAAGGGATAACAATGCTTCAAGTAATTCTTCTAAGATTCTTCTTGCATCTTCTAATCTCCAATCCAGCAGGTTCCTTTCAGATGTATTGCGTAGAAAAGATTCAATATTCTTTTGACAGGGAATACCCTTAATAGAAAAGTAGAAATTCTCATAATTCTTCAATTTATCTGAATCTGGCGAAACATCCCCTTCCTTCACCGGAGCATAAATTGTCTCCCTCAATAGAGAGCAATTTAACAAAACAAATAAATCAGGAGCTAAAAGATGCTGAATGTAGTTGTTATTGCTCCTAATATCAACATCAGCCAAAAGCTCCCAATAAAACTGATAGATGAAAATAGAGGTCATGAGACCTACACCCGCATTATAAAGTTCATACCAATACTCCAAAAGGTCCAGGTATGAACTACCAACATTTAGATATAAACCCCAAGCAGATTTAGCTTGATCGATCAACAACGAGATAGTTCTGCTCATGAGCTCAAAAAACTGATATGTAATGGGAGATATGCTTTCATCTCTGTTAAAATTGAAATTCCAGTAATCTACCCTTGCTTCCATCAATGTAACAGCACCTCTGCTCAAAATCAAGAGGGCATTCAAGAAATTCCTCTGACTAATAAAACTCTTTCTGTATCTAGAGGCCAACAGTTTAAAGGGATAGATAATATCGAAAAACCTGAACTCAGCTACCAAAAGTCTCTTGTATAAAAAAAGCTTAAATTCAATTTCTTCTTCCTCCAGCTCATCCAAAGCCAAAGCTAGAAAGGAATCTGAAGATTCAAGGAGGAAAAAAAGAGCTTCAGATTTTAAAACCTGACGATGATATAACGCTCCCTCCAGTTGCCGCCCAAACAAGATAGAAGACGCCATTCTAGATATATTGGTTGAATAGAAGAGGACCTTCCTTTGTATATATATAGAATTGACAGCATCATTTCTTATCTCGAGAAGGATCCAAAAAGGTACCATCACCTGCTCAAGCAGTGGAAGTATCAAAGCCATCATTACTCCAACTTTTCCTTACCCAATCAGCAATCAAAATTACCGACATCTGATGTTTTGAAAAGACATGTAAATTTCTTCGGCAAATCTTCCATTAGGCACAGAATCGATCTCAATCAACAATATAAAACAAATCAGTTCATCATTTGAATCTAACATAATTCAGTTGTTCTTTATCCAGTGTAATACACCCTTTAACTTTCAATGGTAATTGACTATTATTATAGAAAATCTGATCTTTTCTTTGTCTGATTGCAAAGTTGGCCAAAGTATCTGCATCCGCATTAGCCTCTCTATAGATATGGGAGACTCTCACTATGAGATGTTTGATAGAAATAAGCTCATTCCACCAATTTCTAAGATTTGGAATTCTGCAAACACCATCCTCCACCATCTTTACTAACACCTCAGAATCAAGCTCCGGTCAAATTTTATCGAAATTGTGTCTCTTGCAAATGATCAAGCCCTCTACAGCAGCTCTGAGCTCGGCTTCCATATTTGTAGCAACTCCAAAGAAACAAGAAAAAGAGATTACCATCTCCCCTTTATGGTTCCTAATAATACCTCCTCCCCCCTGCAATTCCTGGGTTGCCCTTTGAGGCTCCATCTGAATTGAGCTTTAAAATCCCATTTTCCGGTTTTTCCCAGCAGAAGATCTTCCAAATCCTTTCCTTTTGTCTAGATTCAAACCCCATCTTTTGTAAGAATTCTTCCTCAGCTTTACTTACCACAAGATTCGAACAAATCAAGGGGATTATCATCTTAGTATCAAGTTGCACCTTCTTTATCAAGAAAAAAATAGGAGAATTATCATCATTAAATCTTCTTTTATTCCTTTCAATCCAGATGTTCCAGAGGAGCAAGGCTAAGAAAATTCTCCTGGCTTTTCTAAGAAGAGTCTCTTTCGACCTCCATTTGAAAATGTATTTCATCCAGCCAAAGAAATCCCTCATGTTTCTATGAAGCTTAAATGTATCAAAAAACCAGCTCCATAAGGCTACCGCAACCTTCCCATGGAAGAAAACATGTTCAGGGTCTTCAGAACTCGGATTGTCACAACAATTACATTTTGAAGCCAGACTAATACCCATTTTAATCACATTATCATCAAAAGGTAATTTCTTGTGAAATAATCTCCAAAGCATAATTGAGATTTTTAATGGAATTCCTGGATCCCAGATAGCCCTTCCCCATTGCTGGATTCTTCCTTTTTTCCTGATACTTTGCCATGCACTCTTCACTGTAGGGACATCCTGATTATTCAATATCCAAAACCTTTCCGGGTCCTCCTCCTTGAGTTTAATTTTCTTAGCCAAGATCTCCTCAATTTTATCAGTCTCCAAGCCTGTAGCTATTAATTTATTCACATTCCAATTTTCAGCCTCAAACATATCCGATATTAAAATATCGGGTTCATCCAATATAATCCCCTCATGAGGCCAAAGGGGTCCATCAGGGAGCCAATGATCTAACCAAAACCTGATATTCCCATTTCCAACAGTCCAAGAGGCATATTTACTAACCTCCTTCCATGCCTTTTGAAGGTTTTTTCATCTTGCTGGAGCATAAACATTAATATCTTCTAAACTGCCATACCTCTTTTGCATGAAATGTGTCCAAAGGGATTTATTCTGCATATAATGCCATGCCATTTTCATTCTGATGGCCATCGTCATTTCTCCCAGTGACCGAATGCCCAAACCACCTTCTACAAGAGGCTTACAAATCTGCTCCCAGGCTATCCAATGTTTAGCCTTGTTCTCCTTTGATCCCTGCTAAAAAAATTTGGAGAATATGCTTTCCATCTTGCTAACAACTCCTTGAGGAATATCATACACCATCATCATGTGGATGGGGATGCTCGAGAGGACATGTCTGATCAGCGTGATCCTCCCTCCTGCTGAAAGAATTTTACTTTTCCAACCTGCCAACTTATTTTGTATATTTTCAATCAAACTGTCAAAATATCTGATTTTTATTCTGCCTTGGAAAATTGGACAGCCCAGATAAGTAAATGGTAACTTCCCATCACTGAAACCCATAATCTCTTTGATCAAGCTGCTATTTTGCCCATTGGTATAGAAACTGCTCTTCGCTATATTAATCTTCTGACCTGAAGCTTTCTCATATTTATGTAGGAAGTCCTTTAAATTCTCTAGAGAACGTTTCCCACCATTTGTGAAAATAATGGTATCATCTGCAAAATGCAGATGAGAGATGATGGGAACATTTGGTCGCAGTCCTCTACTCATTGCTTCCTCAGCTAGAATGAAAAGCGCTGGAGAAAGAGGATCCCCTTGTCTCAAACCCCTTGAGCTCTTAAACCACCCCGTGGACGAGCCATCTATTAGTAGAGAGAAAGGAACATTACTGATGCAGGCTTTAATTATGTCAATTGCCTTTTCATTGAACCCAAATTTGGATAATACCGCAAAGAGAAATTTCCATTCCATTCTATCATAAGCCTTTTCCATATCAAGCTTCATTATCACATTACTTCCTCTACTTTTCTTATTTAAGTGTTGAGCTAATTCTTGGGCTAGAGCTACATTATCAAAAATACTCCTCCCAGCAATAAACCCTCCTTGATTCTCAGCTATCAACTTATTCATGAATGGTGCCATTCTATCAATTAAAATCTTTGTGATGATCTTATAACTGACATTGCAGAGACTTATTGGTCTGAGTTCACTAAACATACAAGGATTCTTCTTCTTAGGAATCATAACAAGGAAGGTTGCTTTGATTGAATCAGGCATCCAAAGCTTCTTAAAAAATACAGTTACTGCCAAGTACACATCTCTTTCTACTGTCTCCCAATTATCCACATAGAATTCTGCAGTAAACCCATCTGGACCAGGAGCCTTATAATCAGCAAAGGATTTGATCGTTTTAAAAATCTCCTCTTTATCAGGAATAGCAATTAAAGCTTATTATCATCACTATTGATGATTTTAGGAATAACATCCAACATTTCATCATCCCAAGAAGTCCCCTGTGATTTATATAGATTCGAATAATAAGCAACTCCAGCTTCATCAATGCTCTCCCAACTTCCACCATAATTCCCAGATTTAATGAAGGAGTCAACAATGCTTTGTCTACTCCTCATGTTTATCACTGTGTGGAAGTATTTAGTATTCGAATCTCCATCTTTCAGCCAATTAACTTTAGCCTTCTGGCGTAGAAAAGTATCATATGCACAAGTTGTGTCTATATATGTCTTTCTAGTTTCCTGAAGATCCTCTCAATTCTGATCATTCCATTGATCCCTTAGCTTCTGTTCAGCCTCAGTAACTTTTTTGAGATCTGTAAGATGCTGCACTTCAATATTTCCAAAAACTTCTTTATTCCACTTCCTCAGAATCATCTTCATATGTCTTAGTTTACTTGATATTGTGATAAGGCCATTATTAAGATAGTAGTCATGCCAGTTGTTTTTGATCAGAGTTTTAAACTCAGCGTTATACTTCCACATCTTCTGATATCTGAAAGGAGTTGGCCTTCTAGCCCTGCTTAGCTTTTCCATAATCAATATAGGACTATGATCAGATAGAATTCTATCTTCATATCTGAAGTCCACATTAGCATTGAATGTACCATTAACAAGGCATATATCCAGTCTTTGATAGATTCTTCCTTTCGCAATGAAGTTGTTACACCAAGAGAAATAATCTCCCCCATGTAAAGGTTCAACCAGACCAACACAATGAATGGCTAAATTGAAATCAGTCGAAGCCGGGTCATCAAAAACACCCCCTATCTTCTCATCTCTGTTTCTAATACAATTGAAATCTCCCCCCACAATCCAATTATCAGAATTAACCAAATTAGACGTTTCTTCTAAGTCTAACCATAATTCCTTTCTCTTTCCAGCATTTGTAGAGGCATAAACAACCGAAATATAACACTGACTAAGAAGGAAATTCTCTACTCTGCATGTCATCAACTGTTCTTTCATCTGAATTATCTCAATTTCCACATGATCTTTAGCAAGGATCCATATCTTTTCCTGAGCTTTATCATCTACAAAAAATTTCTCCATTTTGAGTGAAAAAGCTACTTGAGGAATCTTCTTTCCATCTACCATAGGTTCAATAATTCCTAAAATTGCAATTTTGTGAGATCTAATTAGTTTGTTAATATGTGCTAGAGTTGCCTTATTGAAGACACCTCTACAATTCCAGATAAGGGTGTTCGACATTAAACACATGGGGCTGAAGATTGACTGGTCTTCTTCTTGATCTCCTACTGGGTTCTCTCTACTTGTTTTGCTTGAAGCTGACCTTCTTTTTCCTGCTTTTATTATTCATCATCTGGAATTGAATCTGTTCATACTCAGAATCAGAAGAAAGTCCCCCCTCCCTACTTGGTGAAGGATCACTAAAGTAATCTTCCCCATGGTGACATTTGGAGGAGACATCATTCCCAAGAACATCATCATTTAAAGCATCAAAGGAATTAGCAGTAGGGATTGAAATAAAAGCATTACAGGGATCAATATTCTTATCACTGGCTATTCTATCCCCCAGCTGCTGTGTATTCTGCTCTTTCTCTTCCTTATTTCTTTGATCTTCCTCATTATTACCATCTTGCATTATTAATCCTTCCAGTTCTTGAGTTGAATTTCTCATATCCTCTAGCACCTTCCTTTTTTCTATTTGTTCTTCAACAGATTGTTCTTTCAAGATCACATTCAATGGGTAATTACTCAATATTAACAATTGTGTGCACAGTGTTAATTTATTGTGTTTGATATATATTTACATGTATTTTGTATAAGGAATTTCGCTAAAATAAAAGAATAAAGGATATGAATGAGGGATTCATCAATGCTTCAAAGTACATGCCTCTTTTAGACCTTTCTTCACAGTTGACATGTATTACATGGATTTCTAGTGGCATTTCCAGGACAATATTGTGCAAAATTTCAATCATACATGGATCAAAAAAGCACTTTTGAATTTTCTAATTTTCTGGTGTTTTTCACCATGTTTGGAAATGGAATATTTATATCATCATTCAAAAAATATTACGGTGAATCAGCTTTTACATACAAATGATCATAAAGAGTACAATCATTTGATTTAGTGGAAAATCTAACTAAAGGAATGGAAGCTTTGTCGACTCGCACGGGATTTGCTGATGGTGATGGCGTCTCCTTGGCTATATCAGCTTGGCCTTGTATTTTATTGTTGAAATTTGTTATTTTTGTTTTCTTCATTTTTTGTGATTTTTCCGACTCTTGTATTATATGATTTTTGTGGTCTCCTCCTCCTCCTCCTCCCAAACTCGATGCAAACACAACTGATAAAAACTCGCCCTATGAAGCTTTATTCTCGCCCTTTGTGGTGGCATATGGCCGTTGTATCTTACCACTCTAGAGAGACAAAGAGTTATATAACATAATCAGATCATTCATACCTAACTGGGCCAGGGATTGGACATTGCAAACTACATGCTCCTTGTGTCGAAAATTGTTCAGATTCAACTCCACCTGAGCTGGGATAACGGTCTTGGCTGCAGTGAGGTCGTCCAGATTCTGGCTCATTTTTCCTAATCTCTTTACCAACCGTGCCGGGCAGTCGAGAGAAGAATTCACGAGGACTGCCTCTAGATTCTCAACATGTTTCGATCGCGAAGGTTAGTACTGTTGCGGAGGCTAAGGCTGGTGACTCTGATAGGGGGAATTGATACTGGTTAATGACCACCCGATGGCATATCATACCACTACTGGTATGGTCCGTGCTGGTTCTGGTACTGCAGTCTCCATGGTTGGGTATTCTACGAAGACTAATGGTTCTTACTTTGTTGGAAGCTCCTTCGAACTGATGTGGGTGGTATGATCGAATTGCCAAGTTCTGACCCTGGTTTTGTCCACTAGGATGGCTTAGATTCTGATCATTGGCCCACATAGCATTCACCTTTTGGATTTTTGTTGGAGGTGGATAGAAGGGTTCAACAAAAATCGGGGGCCTCCGGGTGGTACATTACCATATGTGTCTACTGTGGAGAAGATGATCATGGTCAGGTGCTTGCACGTATTATACGTGTTGGACAGACTGGGGTTTCCCTTGACTCGACTGTGTTGATTGCTGTGATGTGGATTCCTTTGTTTCGGCATGAGTCTCATATTGTGCTGCCACAAAGTTGCAGGAATTGTTGGTACTCACAAGAAGCTCTGGTTGCTTCGACATCTGATCCAACTTATCCAACTGCTTGGTCCTTTATTCGATCACATTCTGTTTTTCAAGATCATGTGACCATTTTTCAATAATATCGACCTTCAAGAGATGTCCCCCAATGATGTTGAGATTGGACCTTTCTTCTCTCTCCTTCGTACGATGCTTCCATATGAACATATATTTGGAGGAATCTATGGGTTCTTCTAGAAGGCACATGATGAATACAAGATGATCGATCCCTCGACCATCTCCTTGAAGATTTACCACACCACATCTTCATCTTTATTAAAGTGAGATCCTCCATAGGCTGCATCAAACATCTTCTGAGATTATTGATTTAACCCATCAAAAAAGTTTTGAACCAAACTGATCTTCAGAATGTCTTGGGGGGGCACTTCTCCTGCACGTCATTGAATATTTACCATGCCTCATGGATAGGCTCATCAGATAACTATGAGAAATTGGAGATGACTGTGTGTATTTGTTTCATGCGACCTAAAGGATAGTACTTGTGCAGGAGGGTAGATTTGAGAGCCTCCCAGGTCGTCACTACTTTCCCAAGGTGATTTATCCAGCAGAGCTCCTTGTCTTGCAGACTGAACGGGAAAGCAATCATCTTGACTACCTCCAACAGGGTATTGGGGTAGTGCATGGTACCACAAATGCGGTTGAATTGCTGGAGGTGAATGTAGGGTTCTTCATTTGTATCCCCATGGAAGGTGAGAAGAAGTAAGAGCGATTGTGGTTTGAATTAGAAGTGACCATGGATTGTAGGGATTTGGATCTAGACCATGATCTGTCTAGCTCTGGGTTGTAAGTCTCCTTGAGAGTTGGTTTAGGTTGCTCTCTCACCTCATCATCACCGCTAGGGTTTCCATCAGCTTGCATGCCCTCTCCATCATGTTGATCTTCTCCTCCTTTGTTTCCTTTGTCCCTCCTCGTGTCATTCAGTATCTCTTTAAATGCAACTCGAGCAAGAGCTTGGTTTTGTTAACTGTTATTGGATTTCTTAGATGGAATCTAGCAATTGGTTGTTGACTTCGTTTTGATCGAACTGTTGCCCTTTGCCTTTGGGTGTCAACTCAGGTTCAGAGTCGAAACTAATCGTCAGATCGGGGTCAATGTCTACAATTGGAAATAACCCCGATTAGACTTGAAGTAGGTACCAGATGTGGAAAGAATCCAGAATCATGGTCGATTCTGAACTTTATTAGAGACAGAGAGGTGCCTGGAGTAAAATCAATCTCCATCCAAAAAGGAGAAAATTCATGACAAGTTTATTTGAGAATAAAGTAGGGTGTCTTGAGAGTGGTTCGCAAGGTCTGAGCTGAGCTCTCGAAATCCCTCCAAATTATTGAAGATGTCGATTCCATGGAATCGATATGGGTATCAATAGGGTCTAGAATAATCCATCCGTGAGGCGACATCTTGGGAGAGAAGAGGAAATAGATGAGGAATACATGAATATGATAATAAACAAGAGGATGGAAAGAGGAAGTGAAAGAAGATTCAAAATGAGCATGATAAAAAGAAATGAAAGCAAAATAAATGAAAAATGGTGCAAGTGTGCATGTCTGATCTTTGATCTAAAACTAGATCCAAATAAACACAAAGCAAATGGATTTATCAACTCACACAATGTGAAGTCGTAAGAGTTTGACTATGTGGCACCCTCAGGGATTCAGATACTCAGCAATACATATCCACACATATGATTCCACATTCAAAATATCAAGCTATCACAAACTTGCAAGAGAATAGTACAGAAGGGAGAACTGCATCTTTTTTTCCATTCCATTTTCACTTCCATTTATACATCA
The DNA here is from genome assembly GCA_037367405.1 of Ottelia alismoides. Taxonomy (NCBI): domain Eukaryota; kingdom Viridiplantae; phylum Streptophyta; class Magnoliopsida; order Alismatales; family Hydrocharitaceae; genus Ottelia; species Ottelia alismoides. Next base: position 186,799 of record JAZKJV010001375.1, read on the forward strand.
TGTCCACAAAAATTATACACCATACTTTATAAGTGTAGTAACAAGTATACATCACCATGAACTTATAACCACGTGCATACATCACCATCATGTATCAAAATGAAGTACATGTACAAGTAAAACTCAAAAGAACGGGAATTTAATGTACCACAAAAGAAGGGTTGCAACAAAGTCAACCTCTTGCCGCCTACCGCTGCGACTGTTGCTATTGCAGACCTGCCGAATTCACACAAATAGGTTTATGAGAAAAGCATCCAATACATATATAAAATAACTAGAAAGATAACAGAAAGTGAACAAGAAACAATTGTGAAAACTCACAAAGTATAAAGAACTTCCATGTTTCCAATATCCACTAAGAAACGACACCTCACAAAGAACAACCATCCCACACAAAGCGGTCACTTGTAACAACTTGAATTATAGTTCTAATCCACATATGAATATGTATTGTATACCAGTACTAGCTTATAAGAGAGTAGGACCATAATAGAAATGTAACCCAAGCTTCGTGGATAGTCTGTGGTCTTGATCCGTGTGGGACCTCACATTATAACTCTAAGGCAAGAAGAAGGCTTTAGGATTGGGGTACCTCCATAGGCATGCGGTGGGGTACAATGCATCTTAACTAAGTTCCCAACACGTCCACTAGCTTTGCTTAACAAACTATAGTTACCATTCTTAATTAAAGTTTTAACCTGCGAATCATTGCAAACCACCCAAATCCACATTCAATTAATAGAGTCCACGACAAAAGGGTATGATCTGATTCGATACATTTGATCCTGGATAAATGTACTACTCACGTAGTTTTACAACGTTTTATTTAAAAGTCTCGGTGTTATTCTTTACAAAGGTGCATCTGGGTAGTTATAAGTGGGGCCAATACATATAAGTACCTAGAAATCACATCAGTAAAGAAAGATGAGCTTGGACTGTAGTTTAGTGCTGCTTAGGGTCACAACTCACACCCCCTGTTAGTAACACACATTCTCAAGATGAGTCACATAGAGCCCGTAGGCCTCATCGCCAGGCGGAGAACAAACAGAACCCAAAGGGCAACACAAAGCACAAGGCGCAAACCACTCGACGCCATGACGGGAAAATCACTAAGACGCCAAAGGAGCGTTAAGCAGTGCACACAACATAGTGAGCTAAAGTGGCATTAATCTCTTGACCGGTTATTGAAGATTATTCAAGTCTCTAGCGGAGTTTCCAAGAAGGCATGCTTCTCTATGGAGGATATTTCTTTTTATCATTAGATTTAATCACAAGTTAATTCGTATAAGATCATTTAGGCACTAAGCCAACAAGAGTCGAAAAGTCGTATTCTCTTGGCTACTCAAGATTTCATTACATTATGTACATAATGGAGCCATTAAGCCAAGATAACACAAAACTTGACAAGTCTGTCATGGACTAATCAAAACTAACATTGACATGCACAACTGTTTACAAAAAGAATCAAGGAACAGTAGCTTACAACCTCCACTTTCTACAGACAAGTAACATCCTAGTAACATTTAAAAGATACACACATTAAACAACATCCTATCAGCACATATTGGTGCAAAGAGGTAACCACTTTCTCATTGCATTGAAAAAAAACAATTTCTTTACCCTTTATATCAAATGCATGACACCACTATAAGTATCACTGTGAGTTTAAGTTGGAAAAACAACATTACCAAAACATTCAAGGCATCTTTCTTATCAAATAATATGAGAAGGTTCTTTGAAGAAAAATCCACTCTTCCAAATTCTAAACAATTATTAACACTAACTTAATAAAATAGTCTTGATCACCTATCCAAAATGTCTTAAAACATTGATAGATGAACTGCTATGTGGTAAGGTAGGTTTTAAAACAATGGGCAACTAATCAGTTGCGTTGATTACAACAGAAAGGTACACCCATCACACTGTCGGAATTTGACTTTAATTACAATTCACAATGTAACAAACAAGAAGTCAAACAAGAACATCTTCCATGCTGCATGTTTGGATTTGGCAGCTGGGGATAATTTGTCCTTAATGCTGGAGGAACTTATAACAATGGACATGATTTAAATTGTGTTGAAGCACGCAATTCAGAAATGGAGGCTAGGAGAATTTACCAGATATGCATGTAACATAAGATCTTATAATGATCACTAAATTGCATAATGGTCAAGATATTTAAGAAGTATAAATTTGAGAAATTGATAGAGTGATCTTTACTAAAAACAATTTTTGTATAAACAAATAGTATGTTACCTTAGTGTGAAATACTAAAATTGAATTCCACAGATAAGGATAGCATGAAATCACTTATACATTACGACAGTCCCAATGAGGCCTAAGGGTAACCCAAGTGTACATGGCATGGATCCCATTCTCCATGCCCATACTATATCATTAAGTGGGAAAGAATGCTACGTTTGCAATAAAGGATCCCTGTAGCAAACCATGCTTAACAGGAGAGGCAGCTTGCTTCTCTCTTCCAAATCATATGCGAATCAATCTTGCAGAACACTTCAAGTACATATGCCCTGACGAATTACTCTAATTCCCTAGGGAGAATACCCTTTTGATATCATCTATTGAACTCTGGGCTGTGAAGTTACACACGCATTCCTTGATCATAAAATAGCTACACATGAAATTTACACAGTAGTTTCCTGTGAATGCTAATACTCAGTATAAAACATGAATCTTCCAGACCAACAAAAACTGTAACAACAATATATCACATTCAAACTTTGCATGTCAATATGTTGTAAACTTACTGCCACTACCAGCATATTCCATCCATGATAATATAAACTAGTAATTTGAATCCAAAGGATGCCCTCTTTGATTTTAAAGTGAATATTAAATGTAAAGATCTGGACTTAAATTTCACATGCATGAGGATAAGTGAGCAACAATCTTGAGGTTCATAATTTATGCAAAACAGATGAGGCTCATAACATTTTTTTAAGAGAATGCATCATTGGTTGAAGTAGCAAATTACACAAAGACTTTTGTTCCGTGAGGGTAAATATATAAAGTAGTTATTAAGTATAACATGAGGTTCAAAGGTATTACAGAGAAATTGATGGGAGACGGACAACAAGCTGCGCCACCAATCCCTTTTGGAGGCAACTCCAATTTTTCGAAATACAACATCTGTACATCTGAGAACCATAACATTGCTATGTATAATTCTTTGGACCCTTTTGAGAAGCTCTACTGCTTCAGTAGTCAAGAATCCGAAGGTGTCAAAACCAAAAGTAATGAATACATGTTGATTGTCAATACATACCTTCTCATGCTTAGGAACTTTAGCCGAGACAGCTTTCTGTGCAGCGTATCCCGCAATAAAATCAACCCTTATCGGACTCACCAATGGAAAAACTCCAGTCAAATCAACACATGTGTGCTTCCCTCCATCCCGCAATAAATATATAATGTTGTGAGAATAATGAAAACACTAGTGCTACAGCTCTGATTATTCATACATAAATTGGTGGTGAGCAGACGTGTCTGAATCAAAATAAACATAATGAGAGGAAAGACTCATCCGATTACAGAACACAAAAAAAGGTTTCGAATGGAAGAATCTATGAGTGTTTGGAGGGAAGAGGATCAAACTTTTAAGGAAATCAAGAACTGAAGACCAAATCCACGAGCTCGCATGCATGAAATTAGGCACGCTCCCACAGATCGAAACCCCCTTCCACAAAGAGACCCAAAGTGGAAAAAACGAAAATGACCAGAAAATGGTGTGAATATGGTAGCAAGAGGGAGGATGCATACCTTATGGAGACGAGGAACAAGTCCCCCGCAAATAGATCTTCGAGTTGGCACCTGTGGCTTCACGACCTGATGTCTCCGACGACCTCGAGCGGCGCTCCAACGGCTCTAGGGCGGAGGAAAGGAGGAGGGAGATGGAGCCTTGGTCGTTTTGGGAGAGATGTATTAGGTTTAAGGGTGAGGATTCAAATCTGGGTCTATCTCCGAGTAAGACTCGGACCCCTCTTCGCTAAAATAGTCGTAACTCAGGCTCCCAAACTCCGATTTTCACATTCTTGTACTCATTGGAAAGGTCTCGACGTGATGGACTCCTCGAATAATTTGTTTACATTAGATAAGCCCAGATCCAATCGAATTTACAATTAAGCCCATGTTCAGACTTCGGCTTTTCACATCATAAAAATCTCAAAGGAAGTATCGTCCTCGAGACTTGATGTGTGTTCCTACTAGTCTCGTACTTGCGTGATCAATAAAAATCTCAAAGAAAAGGACGAAACCCATAAAAATCTCAAAGAAAATCAACCTTAGGGTTTTGGACTTCTATACCAGTGAGCAAGTGGGGATACTTATCCTTAATATCGGTCCTCGGTTCCCAACACAAAACAAGAGTGTGACACAAGATTAAATAAATTGTGAAATAAAATTCTATATATTGAAAACATACCTCAGACAACTGAAATGGAGGCAGGGGCATGCTCTTGACTAACGACATTCGATTGCCCTTGTTGTGCCGGTACGGTAGTGGATCCTACTGCATTATATGCTTGTTGTGGTGGAGAATGCTGGAACCCTCCACTTCTACGGTGAAAACCTGATCCATGTGCATAGGAAGAATCGTTGGGCCTCACGATCTGCTGAGTTGTATCCGAACCACTAACACATAGGGGACACTGTGCTATGAAATGACCAGGCTGATGGCAATAGAAATAAACTCGCAGTGAGAGCGATCCTCTAGAAACCATGCTGTCTCCTTGTGGTTGTGGTTATGTTCGTGTATCGGCGGTTGGGAAGATGATGCACCACGACTAGCCAAAGCTTGCCCCAAGATGTGGGACGAAGTGGAACCATTGGCAGCTGGTGTCGTTGTAAATCAGTGGAAACGATGATTTTTGCGATGGCAGAGTCAATCTCGATTTGTTGTTCTACTATACAGTTGAGTCGGGGACTGAGTCTGCTCTACAAGTTGTCATCTCTGTGTAGCCTCCCATCTCGTCGTCTTTTTTGTCACCTCCTTGATAGAGGTGAGGTCCAAGGTAGACAAACGATCTTGTACTTCCTCTCTCATGCCACGGATAAACTTCTACAAGTTATCTCGTGGGTATGTTGTGGTGGTAGGAGAGTGACGTGCAAAGCTCCGTATACCATATCAAGTACTCTTAGGATGTCATGGAGCCCTGTCTTAGCTCTGTAAACTCTCTCCTCCGCTCTTCAACCAATGGTCTACATATAACTTTTCACGAAACTCGTCCACGAATACATCCCAAGTAATCGGCTCTGTAAGATGCTCCTTGATGACATTCCCCCATCTCTTAGCATATCCAACTAGTAAAAATTCCACAAAGGTAAGCCAACTAAAAGCACATTAACTTTTCTTAGCCTCCTTTTCATCGAACGCTCATAATTCCTCACAGAGGTAAGAACATTGATATACTCAAACATACCAAAAGAGCTTTGAACATATCTTTCTTCTACTGTCATGAAAGGAAAAATGATCCTCCTAAAGTGATCACACATGTTCTCTTACTCAAATTAGCAAAAATCAAGTTCGCATCATCATCTGATAGAGTCCCAAGATCCATCCTGATTTGGACCTCTAAGGGGAAGATCTATCATTGAAATTCACTCATGGCTCTCCTCTAAAAGATGGGCAATGGAGAACTGTAATGGAGCGGAGGACTAGTGTAAGAGACCAATGCATGCATGCATGCATACATACATACATACATACATACATACAAACATACATACATACATACATTCACACATACACCAACAACACGAGACTGTGTTTGAATTAGGGTGCTACAAACAATATATCAAATTGACAGTGAATCGTATAATGTATGTCAAACCAAGGCAATTACAACTATAGTTGGAATTTATGCAATGAAAATTTTTGCATCTAACACATCATTCTTGCATCTAACAAAGTCATCATTCTTGCATACAAGAAGACTTACTAATAATGCAAATCAGAAACACACCATTCTTGTATCTAACACATGTACAATTTCCTAAGTATGCAACAACTCATAAAAGAACTATTACATAACATTTTTTTGAGATGAAGGAGGGTGAAATCCCGAGTTGGGACTCACCGCCAAACGTTTTCAAATTATAAAGAGATAAAGAACTACATTACCTTGTAGACCAGAATCGAAATAGAGAGAGAGGAAGCGATTATATTTTCAGAATAGAAACTCTGATTCTTAAAAATCAGATCATTCCTTCCTCCCCATATGGCCCAAATAGCTGCAAAAGGCAAAGAAACATCATCTGTAGAGTTCATCCCCACCGATCTAATTGATCTCCAGAAATCATCGATGCTACCATGCAGTAACCAATCCGGACCTATCTCCTTTCAAACATGTTCCGACGAAGGACACGTAAAAAACAGATGTTCTGCATCCTCCGTCTGTGCGCCACATCTATCACACTGTGTATCCTGAATGCCAAACAGCCTGCCCCTTCTTGCTTTGTCCCAAATCCGTCCCCTTCTGAGGCACCACAGGAAGATCTTCACTCTGCAAGGGATCTTGCTTGCCCAGATAATCTTCATATCCTGCTTCACGGTGGCTTCCAAGTCATCACTTCTCCCTCTGAACACCTTGTATGCTTTTTTCACCGAAAATTTCCCCCTCCCACACAAAATGATCCCTACCCTACGAGGAGCCGCCATGGGATGGTAGTTCAGAAAGCATTTTGTGCACCTCCTCCATTCTACGGTCAGACAGTTCATGCATGAAGTGAGGAGCCCACGAACCAGATGACCCAACTTCAGCCACAGAGCACCCTTTATTTGTTGCTAAAGAGAAGAGACGCGGGAATCTGTTGCAGAGAATACCATCACCCGTCCAGTCATCCAACCAGAACCGAAAGACCTCCCCGGTCCCCAACCGTGGCGTCAATCTCGTCCTCAGTTGCGGCAATAATTCACGAATCCCACTCCAGAGAGAAGACTCGAAACGCACTCTATCAACCTCCAGCGAGCCGTTGACGTCATAAATATTTCGAACCAGCTGTATAGCCAATCTATCTGTATTGCCCTAGATCTGCACCGCCCATTTGGCCAACAATGCTTTATTCATACAAGATACATCCCAAATACCAAGGCCTCCTTCACTTCTTTGTTTTGTGAGTTCCTCCCATCCTACCAGATGCATGCCATGTCTTTGTTGTTTTCCATCTGACCAGAAGAATTTTCTCATCATACTCTCTATCTTCTTTCTCACCCCTGCCGGCATCAACCGAGTCGAAAAAAAGAAAATGGGAATTGCCGCCAGCACATGTTTTAGAAGGATCAACTTCCCCCTTTTAGATAGCATGACTACTTTCCATCCTGCCAGTCTCTCCTCCAATCTCCTGATGACCATATCCCACTCAGCTTTCCTGAGCTTGCCTGCCACTAAAGGGAGCCCTAGATATGAGATGGGTAATATACCAAGAGGGCATCCCAATAGCATAGCCCTCGCTCTACTCTCCTCCTCATCCATCCCGAACTGAATCACTACAGACTTGTCTCTATTGATCTTGAGGCCCGAGATGCTGCTAAATATCTCCACCAGTTGTCTCGTCCTTCTGTGCATTTCTTCTGTACCACCCACGAAGATCACTGTGTCATCAGCATATTGTAGGAGAGGAATAGAGATGGACCCCATATGGAATCCTTCACACCACCCATCATCAATCGCTCTCCTGAACATAACTGCCAAAGCATCCGCCACCAGCACAAAAAGCATTGGTGCTAACGGGCATCCCTGTCTTACACCCCTTTGTGGTTGAAAAAAACCCCCTTCCGGCTTACCATTCACGAGAACCGAGAATGAGGAGGTTGATGATCGTGAAATCCACCTCTTTAATAATGATGAATTGTAGTATAGGAAGCGGATTTCGGTCGTCAAAATACCACAATCTTCGAATGTTGTGGAGTATTTTTACTTGGCAAGTTTACCAAGGTCGAACTCAGGGAACGATGATTTTTAGTTGCGTGGTTTGGAATCACTTTAAATAATCAATCAATGTTCGATTAATTCTTGTGTGGGAAAATATAATACAAATGCGAAGAAAATGCAATGCAAGAATAATAAACAGAATTTATGCCCAGGATCTGTGATTTGGATCGTATCTAATTCTCTGATAATATGATCAATAATTTCCTCAAAATTAATCACAGATCAACATGTAATTGAGTCAATGCTTCAGATCAATAAATTTAAGCTCAGAATAGTTTGAAGCGAGAGATCAGACCTCCAAATATTTTTGAATTAATTCCTCGAATAGTTGGCTATAAACTTAGAGGAATGGATCTAAATTAATCCCCTATGAAATCTTAAATGTGATATTAACCATCAATGACAATCAGAGTTCACTATCCGACCTCCTGCAAAAATTTATCACTCAATTCTCAGGCACAAGTATGTCAAAATAAGCCTGCAAAAGTCAGTGATGATCCGTAAATAATAATTGACAATAAACCACCTCAGATCTGTTCACAAACTATGCTAAATGGTAGAGCATGAAAAGAGCTTCGAAACGACATATTATACGCTAGAATCAGAGTCCAGATGGAGAAGATATGCTAAAATGAAATTTCAGGGACTAAAATGTAATTAAAATAAAGTTTTCCTTCAAAATAGTCCCTGGAAGGACTTATCTGTAATTTCCAAAAGTCGGAGGGGTCCCTGCGTAATTTACCCCAGGCGGGGGCCTTCTTGCAATTTCGGAGACCTTCGGGGGCGTTCCTGCAATTTTCCCAGAACGCACATGCAAAGCACGTGCGCCTGGAGGCTCGGGTGCGGACCGGCAGGCTCGGGGTCCCGAGCCTGTGGTTCGGGCCCGGACCTAGGTTCGGATCCCGAACCAGAGGCTTGGTGAGGTGAGGCGCGAGGCTCGGGCGGCTGGTTCGGGCCCCCCCCACGTGGCAGCCCAGCAGCCGTTGGATCAAGGGCTTCGCCCGATCCAACGGCGACTGTAAGTCGCGGAAGGGGGCGGAGGCGGCCGGTGCTCGCGGCGAGGCCGAGGTGCGGCTGCACTCGGCGGAGGCTCTGAAGGTGGTGCCTCCGCGCGAGCGGTGGCCGGTGGCGGTGCTCCGGGGGCTTCGGGCTGGCAGCGGCGGAGCGGAGGAGCGTCGAGCGAGGAGGCTTCATCGCGCGGAGGAGGCGAGGCACAGGCGGAGCTCCTCGCGAGCGGTGGTGTCGAGCGGCCGAGGGCGGAGGCTCGGGGACCGTGCGAGGCGGTGACGGTGAGGCGCAGGAGGTGCGGTGGCAGTGGTGCGCTAGAGGCGCGCGGCGGTGGGCGGCGGGGCGGTGAACCTGCAACGGAGGAGATGATTAAAGAAGAAAGTCAAAAAAAAAATTGTCTGGAAAGCACAGGGAGAAGATGGTTGGAAATGGGTGGATTTCGCCAGAAGTTGGAGTAGCTTTCGCCAACTCCGATGATCACTCGAGCCGCTCGGCGAGGCGGCGAGCTAAGCAGCTTGCTAGGCGCTGCGACAGAGCTTCTTGAAGCTCTGGATCACGCCAAGGTCGGCCGCTGTCACCGGCGTAGGAAGAGAGGGCGGATGGGTTTTGGAGCCGACGGGGAGGTGTCTTTATAGGGAGCTGGTCACGGCCGTTACGAGAGGAGGCGGAGTAACGGCCGGCGAGGTGGTGGCGGTTGTGGCCGCGCATGGCGGTGGCAGTTACAAGGGGGAGAGGGAAACGGTCGCGGGAAGGGGAGCCGTTTGTTGGAGGAGGAAAAAGGTGGGTCACGTGCTGGGCACGTGACCTGGGAGGGGGGAGGTGGAGTGAAGAAAGTGGGGTGACACGTGGCACGCCCAGGTGCTGCCACGTGGCACCCCAAAAAATTTCAAAATAAAAATAGAAAAAGAAATAGCAGGAAACCTCGGATCGAAAAATTTCCTTCATGAAAGTTGTTCGTCTCGACGAGATCTACAACTTTAATGAGGGACCGGGAGCAAAAAAGGTCACCTGTGAGAAGTGGTATTTTTGGTGGCTCTCCATGTGTATAGAAAACCAACTTTTTGGGTTTTTGTATTTTTTTGGTGATTTTAGAGGGGATAAAAATTATAGAAAAAATACGATAAAATATAAGAAAATTAGTTACACACTAATCTAATTTTTTGGATTTTTAAAGGATAAGAAAATAGGAAAATAAAATAAAGGTAAGAAACACACAACTTTTGTACAGACCGACAACGGACACTTGAACTTGGTCAGTTTCTTTGATCTCAGTTTTGATCTGGATTTGGATCTTTACGCTTCTTATTAAAACTTTCATCAAAGGACACAAATAAAAAAGAAATAACATTAAAAGAGTTAATTATGCACATAAAAACTCAGGTCAAAATTGGCAAAAAGTTAAAATGCGCAAAAGAGTCCCAAAACCCAACATTCACATATGAGCTCCGAATTTTATGAAATTGGTCTTGTTTTGAAGGTATTTGAAAATGGAGTACTTTAAAAGTGAGTAGACTAAAATCGGACACTGTATGAGGGAGATACGCTCATTTTAGTCCGTCAGATGTGAAATTTGACTTTGGGATTATTTGACACTTATTGGGTTAGTAATTTTTTTATATTTTTTATTTAATAAGGTTAATAATATCTACACAATGGAGGTGGTTTTAGGTCAATCGGAGTTAGAATGAATTAATTAAAAATAAGAGAAGTTAGCGGCTTTTTGGGCTAATTTACACTGGGGATTTTAAATGCAATTATGCATGATGAAATGCAGATATTATTCACATATGGATGATGGCTAATAATGCTCTATTAATGTTTAATTATAGGTGAATGATGGGGGACAGAGCCTAAATGACTAATTTTAGCATGATGAATACGAGATTCATCATACCCCTATACTTAGACCATGCTCGTCCCCGAGCATGAATGAATGACTTAGTTGATTACATCCCTGACTGTGCGTGTGAATTTTCAAGGCTCAATTCATAGAAGATCCTTAACTTGAGTGATCCTAAAATTCTAGGCTTAACCAAGCTTTAATCAAAAGGAACCCAACTTCTCTAATTTTCAGACTCTCTTTTTGTACATATAGTATAAGGATATGATTCTTAGTGTACTACATTTATGAGAATCAAGTCGAGATGTCACCCAAAGTTCCAATCCAAGAGACTCTCCTCTATACCTAATCCTCAACACTAGAGAATAAGTCTATTCTTGCTTCAGTCAACCGTCTCATTAGTTTGTCAGACTTGAAAGTGTACATGGACGGCCAGTTGATGGAGGGCATAGGATTGTGTCTAATTTTTTCTCTCTTACATTGGATCAAGGTGCCTCTCGAGTGCCTTATTACTCGACACAAGTATATTTTTATTTTGTTGATCAATGTATCCGTCAAGAGAATTTGGAGTCATCTGCACTTGTTTTTCTGGGAGTACACCGGGGTGTGTCTCTTTTGAGTATCTAAGACACCTTCGACACCCAGACTTGTATCGCTTACGATGCAGAGCCCTTTTATGGTGTCAGCCCGACTCCTTGGTCCTAATTAGTGCTTGGTCCAAGTGGACACTTTGAAAATGTTTGGGAGCGCTCGTCATTGGTGGAAGCTCATTTAGAATTTGACTTTGGATGATAGAGCTTTTCTTGACATTTCTTTTTCTTTTCTTTTGTTGGCTAGCTCCACTGCTTTTACCAAAAGTTGGCGCACATTGATCAACAATTTTCCTTAAGTTTCAACACACCCTGGCACTTAGGTCAATATCAAAAAGATAGCATATGAACTTGTTCACATACTGGCTAGGTTTTTGCTGACACTCAGGTTTTCTGAAGCCCTCATTAACTTTATCCCATCCTCGAATATCATCAGATCGGATCTAAACTCAAATCTCTAGTCTTAGTTCCTCAAGTGATATCTCAACTCATCTCATCAATCATGCAGTTGTGGGAGTGATTGTGCTGATCATATTCTTTTTGAATGGTAGAGATGAAGAGTGCAATATAGCGCTCAAATCTTTCAAACTAGGGAAGTGTGGATTATTAAGGTCTAAAAACCCTAATGACTAAGGCAGGCTAACTCAGAATCTCAAGATTTCAGAAATCAAGTGTCCTCAAAAATCCTCAAGCCTTGAGTGATAGTGAATGTGTCAGAAATATATCAACCAAGGAATGCATGAAATGCTTGATGAAATGCAAGACCATGAGTTTTTTTTTATGCAAAAAGGATTTTTTTTGCACAAAGTTTTTTTTTGGTTTTTTTTGTTTTGTTATTATTTTTTTTAAACATGTATTATACACACTACTTGTACCCATCCCCGATGTTAGATAAAAACGATTAAAGTACGGGCTATGGATAAAGTAGATAAAATATATACAAATACACCCCCCTATACTTAGCTTGTGCTATGTCCCCATGGCACAAAGTGAAATGTTGACATAGCTCGTACTAAATACAGAAGAATGAAAAACAAAAGAAGAGAAGTGAAGTATACACAATGGTAGCGGTCCCCCTATACTTAGGCTCAAGTCAGCCTAAGTATAATCGGATAAATACAGATGGAGAACCGGGTAGATTTGCGGATGTAAAAGATCAAGGAGGTTTGCGACGGACCTTCTTGCAGGAGTGTGGAGGGAGATAGTATGGAGATGTGGAGTGTGATGAAGATGGGGCCGATGAAGAAGACCAGCCATCGTCAGAGTCGTCCTTAGGAGAATAGTAGTCGTCTGCAGAGGATCTCCAACTTTTGTCGATCAGAGGTAAGTGCCCATGGATCAGAGCTGTACCTATTGCACTTATCTGATGAACCTCATCAGGACCGGACGAGGACTCGTCAGAAATCACCTGATGTCTAAGGTCAAAGGTGACTTTCTTGGTCAGTTTGTTTCCTTGGAAAGTATTGGGAGGAAGTTGGACAGTCTTCATCTCCATGTCTTGAGTAACCAGTGTGGCATTTGTGAGTTCCTCACCAGATGAATCTCCATAAAAGTCAACCAATTCTTGAAGGGTCATGCACTGCTTTGGTCGAGGGAGAGTGTTCCTGCGGATCTTGTGGTTTATGGCTGGGGGTGTTGATGTCACTTCGGAATGATCATGAGTTTTGGTGACATTAGATGTTTCTGGAGTCGGTTCCTTATATGATTCAAGTATCTCATGAATTACTGCCGACTCAAAGATTGGACCACTCAAATAATCGTGGTGATCTTCAAAAATATGGTCCAATTCTTCAGAAGCTCCAAAATCTTGAATTTTCCTAGGAGCAGTGATAGGGTGGTGAGAATCCAAAGTTTGTCCAACAGTCAGTTCCTTAGGTGACTTTCCTAGGGTTTGTATCAGTGTGTTATGTGGAGATGTCTGATAATGTGAAATATTTATCTCCCGATCATAACTGTTGGTTTCAAGCTGGGTTTCCTCAGAGCAGGATGTGTCATTGGGGTCATGTTTATTGTGGTCCGAGTTCGGGAACTTGATTTCTTGAGTCTCGCAATCGACAATCGCCTTAGCGGAGGCTAAGAACAGCTTTCCTAAAATAATAGGAGACTCAGACATCCTTCCGGGGTGCTCAATGTCAAGGACAATAAAGTCCACTTTGTGTTTTTCCCCTCGGAAATTTACGACGACAGAAACGATCCCCCGCGGTCTTTTGGTAGATCGATCGGGTAATTGAACGATCACCCTAGTCTTTTTGAGTTGTCCGAGTTTGAGTTGGTCAAAGACGGACTTGGGGAGGATGTTTAATGTAGAGTCGTCGTCTAATCGAACATGAGTGAATATAGAATCCTCAATTTCACATGTGACCCGAGTCAACCGCTTGACTTTGCGGCTTTTGAGTTTATGATTCATCACCAAAGAACTAGCCATAGATATGACATGATATTCAGTCGTGGATCGTTTCTTGCCCGTCTTTTTGGGTATCAGTCGACTCTTCACAAATCTCTTAAGATCGGGCACATATTCTATGGCTTTGATTAATGGAAGCTCTAAGATCAGACTCTTGCAAAATGCTTCCATTTCAGAATTGTCCAATTTTTTTGAATTTTCAAAATTTTCAATTTTTTGGTATTTTCTGTAATATGGTCAGTCGGGGGGTCAGAGGTCAGTGTTTGTGTCTGATTGTGATGATCCAGTGATTCGCATGGTGGTGGCCTCACTTCTTCTGAATTTTGCATTGACTGGATGAGATCATATATTCTCATAGTTAAAGTGTCTGCTCTATGATTAATCCGAGCAATCTCATCCTCAAACATCTCATGACTAGTAATTGTATAATCAGTCTCCATGTGTCGTGATTATGGTATGTAACCTCGAGTAGAGTGTTGATTATTCATAAACATTACGGTCTGGTCATGAGTTGTTTTTCCTTGACTTCGGTTTTCTCGTGGTTTGTCAAAGGAAAATTGATTGTACTCAAGAAGATAGTCATCCTGGGTAGAGGATGATTCAAGAGGTTGCGAGATCATGGTAACCGGAAATCGTGCTCTTCTATCAATATCGGTTACTCTATTGTTCATCCTCAATTCTGGTCTCTCTCTCGTGTCCATAAAAATATCAGAATGTGAGAGAGGACTATTCCAAGAAGAATTGTGGTCATAGGGTGGGATGTATGGGAGGGAAGAGAATGATGGCTGAGGGGAAGAAGAATATCGGGACATGGTCGTGGAGATCGGGAAAGAAGACCACTGTGCCGACATCTTCTCAAGATGGATGGAATGATTAGCAAACCACGATCTGACGCACACAAATCAAACACAAAACAAACACGTTGATTCACCCACTCAACTCTGGTGAAGGCACGTTAGGGTTCGGCCGCTTATCTTTTCAATTTTAATTTAATGACAAAACAATCTTAAAAATTAAGCGGAGCTGTTAGGTTCCAAAATATTTCATAAAGACTGTCCCGAGTTCATACAACTAGTTGCACCTACTTTCAGTCAGTATAGGTGTAAGTACGGACCGTTTAAACGGCTACCCGTGTTACTTGAGGACGGTGCCTTCCGCGGTGTCCTCTAAACCACCTACTCTGCTAAGGGAAGTCGGACCGTAAACGGCTACCCGAGACCCTCACTGAAAAGTAGCTAATTGTTTTTAAAATCAGTAGTCTGAATGAAGTATTTCGGTTTTTGGCTCTACCCTAAGGTGTGCGATCTTGTCCTTACACAAACAATGATTGGGTTTCTCTCCACCAAACAAAAGTTAATTTTAGGTCAGTTTATTTACAGTCACCTTGATTAGCAGTCCCAATTTTAGATTAAGGTTATCACTGTAGTTTATGTGAGTACAGAAATTCACGCCTAACGAGCAGTCCCAATTCCGTTAATTCCTAAGTTGTAAAACTCGAGGAGGGAGAATCGAAAAAGCCAATGCAAGCGTAAATCAATGATGCATGCTTAAGAGAAGGACTTACAGTGAATCCTCGCGTTCTTCATGCGGGATGCAAGACAAGGAATTTTAAATTTACACTAAATGATATGCACAGATGAAAAACGTCCTAAACAGACAGTTCTATTAGCGGGAAGAATTGATTTAAAATTTGGCTAATGTTGAACGATCTATAGTGCGTTTAATTAGTGAAAAAGTGTGGCCTAAAGATTACGAGCACAATCAATGATAAACAGGCAAGCGTATATGTGTCTAAGTCCTACGCCACTCAAGTCAGGTCTCAACCACACAAAAGGGGTTGAAACAGACCCGACACACCACAGGAATGTTCCGTCTTAATTATTACAAGGGTTCAAAGAGAGGGATCCTGAGAATATTGCAAAAATTAAACCTATGCTAAGCTATCTCTCACAAAATTAAAATTAGGTCTTCATAGCAGATCCTTGAATTAATATCGAAATCCACCTCCCAGAAGTCTGCGAAGAGAGATTTTACGGTTAGTAGCAGAAGTAAGAGAGAAATGCAACATAAAATGCAGAAAAAATACACAAAAATTAATCTTACAAAAAATAATCACAAAAAATGATTTAAAACCCTAAAAATTCGTCGGTCCCCGGCAACGGCGCCATTTGATGGTGAGTATTCCCGCCTGTCACACGGGTGACCCGGGTTCGATCCTCGGCAACGGCGCCATTTGATGATCGCGAAATCCACCTCTTTAATAATGATGAATTGTAGTATAGGAAGCGGATTTCGGTCGTCAAAATACCACAATCTTCGAATGTTGTGGAGTATTTTTACTTGGCAAGTTTACCAAGGTCGAACTCAGGGAACGGTGATTTTTAGTTGCGTGGTTTGGAATCACTTTAAATAATCAATCAATATTCGATTAATTCCTGTGTGGGAAAATATAATACAAATGCGAAGAAAATGCAATGCAAGAATAATAAAAAGAATTTATGCCCAGGATCTGTGATTTGGATCGTATCTAATTCTCTGATAATATGATCAATAATTTCCTCAATATTAATCATAGATCAACATGTAATTGAGTCAATGCTTCAGATCAATAAATTTAAGCTCAGAATACTTTGAAGCAAGAGATCAGACCTCCAAATATTTTGGAATTAATTCCTCGAATAGTTGGTTATAAACTTAGAGGAATGGATCTAAATTAATCCCCTATGAAATCTTAAATGTGATATTAACCATCAATGACAATCAGAGTTCACTATCCGACCTCCTGCAAAAATTTATCACTCAATTCTCAGGCACAAGTATGCCAAAATAAGCCTGCAAAAGTCAGTGATGATCCGCAAATAATAATTGACAATAAACCACCTCAGATCTGTTCACAAACTATGCTAAATGGTAGAGCATGAAAAGAGCTTCGAAACGACATATTATACGCTAGAATCAGAGTCCAGATGGAGAAGATATGCTAAAATGAAAATTTCAGGGACTAAAATGTAATTAAAATAAAGTTTTCCTTCAAAATAGTCCCTAGAAGGACTTATCTGTAATTTCCAAAAGTCGGAGGGGTCCCTGCGTAATTTACCCCAGGCGGGGGCCTTCTTGCAATTTCGGAGACCTTCGGGGGCGTTCCTGCAATTTTCCCAGAACGCACGTGCAAAGCACGTGCGCCTGGAGGCTCGGGTGCGGACCGGCAGGCTCGGGGTCCCGAGCCTGTGGTTCGGGCCCGGACCTAGGTTCGGATCCCGAACCAGAGGCTCGGTGAGGTGAGGTGCGAGGCTCGGGCGGCTGGTTCGGGCCCCCCACGTGGCAGCCCAACAGCTGTTGGATCAAGGGCTTCGCCCGATCCAACGACGACTGTAAGTCGCGGAAGGGGGTGGAGGCGGCCGGTGCTCGCGGCGAGGCCGAGGTGCGGCTGCGCTCGGCGGAGGCTCTGAAGGTGGTGCCTCCGCGCGGGCGGTGGCCGGTGGCGGTGCTCCGGGGGCTTCGGGCTGGCAGCGGCGGAGCGGAGGAGCGTCGGGCGAGGAGGCTTCGTCGCGCGGAGGAGGCGAGGCGCAGGCGGAGCTCCTCGCGAGCGGTGGTGTCGAGCGGCCGAGGGCGGAGGCTCGGGGACCGTGCGAGGCGGTGACGGTGAGGCGCAGGAGGCACGGTGGCAGTGGTGCGCTAGAGGCGCGCGGTGGTGGGCGGCGGGGCGGTGAACCTGCAACGGAGGAGATGATTAAAGAAGAAAGTCAAAAAAAATATTGTCTGGAAAGCACAGGGAGAAGATGGTTGGAAATGGGTGGATTTCGCCATAAGTTGGAGTAGCTTTCGCCAACTCCGATGATCACTCGAGCCGCTCGGCGAGGCGGCGAGCTAAGCAGCTTGCTAGGCGCTGCGACAGAGCTTCTTGAAGTTCTGGATCACGCCAAGGTCGGCCGCTGTCACCGGCGTAGGAAGAGAGGGCGGATGGGTTTTGGAGCCGGCGAGGGGGTGTCTTTATAGGGAGCTGGTCACGGCCGTTACGAGAGGAGGCGGAGTAACGACCGGCGAGGTGGTGGCGGTTGTGGTCGCGCATGGCGGCGACAGTTACAAGGGGGAGAGGGAAACAGTTGCGGGAAGGGGAGCCGTTTGTTGGAGGAGTAAGAAGGTGGGTCACGTGCTGGGCACGTGACCTGGGAGGGGGAGGTGGAGTGAAGAAAGTGGGGTGCCACGTGGCACGCCCAGGTGCTGCCACGTGGCACCCCAAAAAAATTTCAAAATAAAAATAGAAAAAGAAATATCAGGAGACCTCGGATCGAAAAATTTCCTTCATGAAAGTTGTTCGTCTCGACGAGATCTACAACTTTCATGAAGGACCCGGGAGCAAAAAAGGTCACCTGTGAGAAGTGGTATTTTTGGTGGCTCTCCATGTGTATAGAAAACCGACTTTTTGGGTTTTTGTATTTTTTTGGTGATTTTAGAGGGGATAAAAATTATAGAAAAAATACGATAAAATATAAGAAAATTAATTACACACTAATCTAATTTTTTTGGATTTTTAGAGGATAAGAAAATAGGAAAATAAAATAAAGGTAAGAAACACACAACTTTTGTACAGACCGACAACGGACTCTTAAACTTGGTCAGTTTCTTTGATCTCAGTTTTGATCTGGATTTGGATCTTTATGCTTCTTATTAAAACTTTCATCAAAGGACATAAATAAAAAAGAAATAACATTAAAAGAGTTAATTATGCACATAAAAACTCAGGTCAAAATTGGCAAAAAGTTAAAATGCGCAAAAGAGTCCCAAAACCCAACTTTCACATATGAGCTCCGAATTTTATGAAATTGGTCTTGTTTTGAAGGTATTTGAAAATGGAGTACTTTAAAAGTGAGTAGACCAAAATCGGACACTATATGAGGGAGATACGCTCGTTTTAGTCCGTCAGATGTGAAATTTGACTTTGGAATTATTTGACACTTATTGAGGTTAGTAATTTTTTTGTATTTTTTATTTAATAAGGTTAATAATATCTACACAATGGAGGTCGTTTCAGGTCAATCGGAGTTAGAATGAATTAATTAAAAATAAGAGAAGTTAGCGGCTTTTTGGGCTAATTTACACTGGGGATTTTAAATGCAATTATGCATGATGAAATGCAGATATTATTCACACATGGATGATGGCTAATAATGCTCTATTAATGTTTAATTATAGGTGAATGATGGGGGACAGAGCCTAAATGACTAATTTTAGCATGATGAATACGAGATTCATCAGAGGTAGTGACACATCTCTTCATCCACGATATCCAGAGGTCACCGAAGCCGCGTCGTCGCAGTGACTCCCATAAAAAGCTCCAGTCCACACAATCATAGGCCTTCTCAAAATCAATCTTCCAAATCATACCCTTAAACTTCTCCCGACGCCACCGGAGGCAAATCTCAGAGGCCATAACTAGTCCATCCGCCATCTGTTTGCCAGGGATAAAAGCAGTCTGATTCTGCAGAATAACATCATCCAACACCCGCTTGAGTCTGTTTTCCAACACCTTGGCGACGATCAAATAAATTGCATTCGATAACGCAATTGGTCTGTAGTCCTCCACCCGTATGGGGTTCTCCTTCTTGGGAATAAGGAAGAGCATCGCCCTGTTTACTTTCTCGAATCCTCTATTACCATCTATGAATTCATCGATTACTGCCATAATGTCTTCTCTCAGCATTTCCCAAAATTCCCTATAGAAGAATACAGGGAATCCATCAGGTCCAGGTGCCCCGTCCGCATTCAAGTCCCACACTGCATTTTTGACCTCCAAATCCGTAAAAGGTGCTTCCAGTCCAGCTGCCTGGTCTTCTGACAACAACTCAACACCTATTCCACGCCACCCCCATCCATCACGCGTCATTCTCCTCGATCTCTCCACGAAATGTTCCCTGAGGAGTCGTCCCAGCATAACATCGCCCGTCACTCTTTCCCCGCCAACTTCCAAACTATGAATAAAATTCCTCCTTCTTCTGCCGGAGGCCATTGAATGGAAAAATCTAGTGTTCGCGTCACCCTCGCGCAACCATTTCTGCCTAGATCTCTGCCTCCACTCCACTTCTTCCTTCCTGTCCTCCAGAAGCAGCTCCTCTAGCATTCTTGCTCGCTCCAGTACCTCCTCCTGGTCCAGACCCCTCTGATCATCCAACCCATCCAATCGAACGACCCCTTCCTGAGCCTCGCGCCTTCGTTCCTTCCTTCGCGTTTTCAATCCACGACTGTAGTTGAGCAGAAAGCTTCTTAGAAGCACCAGTCTGGACGCCAGTCGCCTGACTGCCGATCCCTCCACATGCCATCCCCTCCATCGTGTAACCACCTCCTCCTTGAACCCTTCCTCCATTAACCAAGCTCTCTCAAATCTGAAAAAGGATCTGGGCCTCATAAGTTCCTCCGAAGACCACAAAATTGGTGTATGGTCCGAGTGTGCACGAGGTAGCGACCATGCCCGAGATAGAGGGAAAAAATCCACCCCTCAGACGATAAAAGGAATCTATCCAGCCTTGATCTCGATCTTGCATTCCGCCATGTGTACGCACATCCCGCCGCATCAATAACCGTGAGTCCCAGGTCAAGAACCTGAGACCTGAAATCCTCCGAGCCAGCGTCTCGTCCACCCCCCATCAATGGCCTATCCTCCGCCATCAAAGTGACATTCAGATCTCCTCCAATGAGCCAAATGCCTTCCTCCCTGTGCGCCCCCACCTCCGAGAGATCTGTAGCCAAGGAACCCGCTGCCGGACTTGTGGGTCCATAGATATTAGTCACAGTAAAAGAGATGTTATCTCTCTTTCTCTTAAGCCTTACAGATAGAGAAAACATGGATCTTCTTTCCGCCAGCTTTTCATAGTCAGACCTCCGCCAACCTGTTAGGAGCCCTCCCGCAGCTCCCTGAGCCTCAACCTCAGCAAATTCAAAAGAAGAGTGACCATCCAAGTCCCGCCACACGTCACCTCCGGACCTGGAGATTTTCATCTCTTGCAAAAGCACAATATCCGCATTAGCATCGCATATTAACTTCCAAACCCCTAATCGTTTCTCGCTGCGACCCAACCCCCTCACATTCCAAGAGATCACCTTCATTTAGAAACCTCTTTGGCCTTCCCTCACGGCGGAACCACTCCCAGACTTTCCACGAAACGCCTGTCAAGTAGGCTAAAAAAACTTGGTCTCCCAATAGGGGACAACGATCCTTCGAGTTCAGCAGTTGCGCAACCCTGATCAGAACCACCCAGACTCCCTTCCGACCCCATCAAAAATCTCCTCTGCTCCCTCCTCCTCCACCCACGTGATTTCCGCTCAAAGCACCACCCAACTCGAGCACTCCCGTCCTCCCCTCCATTCGCCACCTCCCCAGACCCCTGCAGCAACTTCACGGAACCTTCCAAACATCTCCCCTCCCTATCTCCTTCCAACCCCCTCCCGACCTGCCCATGCAAGCACGCCCCTCCCCTGCATGAACGACCTTTGCCTCCCATCCGTGACAGCTCCCTCCCCCCTCTCGGGAGACCCCACCTACACCAGCATCGCAAGCACTCTTCCCTCCCCTTCCCTCATCACGCGAAGGGTCCGAGGAGTCGACGACCTTCCCCAAGACCCCCCCTCTTCGGCTCTCTCATCACACCCACTCCCACGTCCCCCGCGACGCAGCCCCCGAGTTGTCCTGAAAGGTGAGCATGCTCAGGAGCCGGGACCGGAGACAAGCATGGAATCACAGGTGTCGGCACCGGACCACCCTCAAAATCATCCGCAAGCCGGAGATCTACCACCAGCTCACAATGCTCACACTCTACCGCTTCATCCCCCCGCCTCTGGGCCCCTCACCAGCAGCCCACGCATCCGCCCCCGTGGAGGCCGGACCTCTTTGAAGGACGTCCTTCTCGACAGCAACTCCGATGTTAGCAGAGGAGGGACTCCGAACATCCAGTCGCGCTTCCTCAGCAGTAGCTCCAGGAGAATTGCAGCTCGGGCTCGCACCCGCTAACCTGCCAAAAATGTGCCCCACCTGTTGGTGAATAGTCCCTCGTTGATTATCTTTGAATACGCCACCCTGTACTGCCGATGGTAATGGTCGAGGGATAAAAGAGCCAAAAGAAATGCCAGCACGACATTCCTTTTCAGAAACCGCCCCTCCAAGGTAATGGCTCCTTCCTTTTTCAATGTCCATCAATTTCTCACCATTACAAGCAATTGAATGTGGGATTTCAAAAGACGCAGCCTCTGTAAAGTAACGGCCCCTTCCTTTTCCAACGCCCATCAATTTCTCGCCATTACCTGCAATTGAAATCTGATTTTTGAATTGGCGCAGACGTTACGTTATTGCATGGCATAACCGTCGCCGCGATTGGGGGAAGTCCAATCGTCGCTTGCGATCTCCCCGGAGACACCCCAGCACGCCGCCGACACTGAACCACCCCAGCTTCACCCGAATCCGGCGAAGAGATTTCCAACCATAGCCGGCGTCCCTCCATACTTGTCGACCACCAGCCGAGCATTCGAGGATGAAAACGATGAACCAGGACCAGCAAATCCGCACTTTCCCCCCGGCACTAGTCCAGTTGCAGCCAGACTCTTAACCTCTGCAATGCCCCTCAGTAAAAGCCGGACCCGTTGCGAGTCCCGCCATATGAGCGGGATCCCTTCACTCTAATCAGATCCAGAGTCCTCCGTGGCAAGCAGCCATCGCCAGGACGAACTCTTCGCCATAGGAGCTTCGACCTCCTCGAATGTGTCAAAGACAGCAGCGCATCTGCCTCGCTTCCGGTGAGACCCCTGGCCAGGACCCTCCAGGGCGTCAACAGCGTCACATCTCCTTTGAGGCGGCCCTTCGTAACTAAGCCCACGTCTGATGACCCCTTGAATAGGGCCCCTCCGCCCCTCCTTCTCCCACCAGGACCTTCGACTCCCCGTCCGACGCTGCCCAACCTGCCTCTGAACGGCCTCCACCTCTGCAGCTTCCGCTTCTATGTACGAAGCCCAAACATCTAAAACAACGGATAGCATATCTACATTGCCTCTCCCAATGACCACGCGAGACACACCGATAGCAACCGTGCCCGAATGGCTGCCAAATCTCTCGACCGGGAAGACCTTTACGATGAGATCCACGCTGAAGAGCATCTCTACGCTCCTCGGGCTCCGACGACCACGAACGACCGTCCACCCTCCCTCTCCCTCTCCCTCTCTCATCTCTCAAATCTTCCAATTTAGAAATGGGCGCAACATGAGGACTTCCCAGGTGGTCACCCAACCTTTACATTAATAATAGAAATAATATATATCAAACATTCATTATTTCAACAAACATATATTGGAATGATGCAAAGTTTCAATCATACAATTAATACGAGATAAACATTTAGGAAAAATGATTTAAATATCATAAGGTATCTTATTCATCTTGAAGGAGATTGACAAGACCGGAGAAGAAGAGGATCGACCAAAGCGGATGATGGAGGACGAGAGCTCGATGAGGAGGCAACTTCTCGAAAGGGAGGATGGCTGAGAAGCGGGGAGGGTGGGAGGGGGGCATCGAAGGTAGGGTATGGGTGGGAGGAATCAAGAGAATGAGAAGGAAACTTGCTTATTTGATACTATAAGACCATCAGGGACGGTCACATAATTGTCCCATATTGTGATGATCGGTGACGGTCTACTTAAGATCTTCCCTTCTGAGCTCCGAATTTCCATAAATTATTGTCAACAAAAAGCGTATGCGATGGTGGTAAAAAATCGTCCCATTTATCTAATCGGAGGGGATGGTTATCATCCCCTCCGATTCTGAGGTTTCAATGGTAATCACCTGATGGAGATGTTCACAGAGAGCGGGAGGAGATGGTCATAACCATCTCATTTATCTACTCGAATTGGACAGTCGTGTAACCGTCTCCTCTAGGATTGATAGGGACGGTCATTAAGTTCATCATCTCCAGTTCGATTGGTGAATAGGGATCGTTGTTTATGAACGACCCCCATGATCGTCAAGGGGGACGGATGCTGTTCAACTGTCCCCTTTGGTAGTTTAAAGGATTGTCTTTACTTGATCGTCCCCTACCACTGCCCCAAAGATCGATATGTTTGTAATGTTGGGGGGAAGTGCACGAGACGGGAGGGGGTAGTGAATCATTGGCGGGAGGAGAGCACGCGAGGGGAGGTGAGGGTGGGGGGATGTAGGAGAAGGCGATCACTCGAGGTTAGATCTCCAAAGCTCCAAAGATAGGGAAGAGTCGTATACTCGGGATACACGTTGTGTGGGGAATTGGCCCCTTATTCATGAGCCAATTACCCAATCGAACATGGTCAAAGAGTGTTGTTATACCTCATCACTCGTTATCAATAACCACATTCTTGTTTCTACTACGTTGTTATGGTTATAAAATGGACTTCCTCGTCCACTTACGTCAACTTACCGACACTTGCAATTTCTTTTTGATGTCTCCTTTTTTCCTTTCTTGAAGGTTATAGAAGCAAGAGAAACTAATAGTGTTGTAATGATTATTATAAGGTGAAATGAGGTATTATAAAAGAATGAAGTGAATAAAATCAAGCAACTCCTCAATATGCTATTTACGAAATTACAAATAGGCCCATGCATTTATACGTACATAACCCCATCTACGAGTGTCGGGATTGCACCTTCTTAAACTCGGTGGAATTTGCTTGACCCAACCCTTCCAAAAATGTAATATTCATAAGCTTTGAAGTATAATGTCATATGGCAACTTTAAAAAATGAATTTATTATTGTTGATGGTAAAAATTTTGTAGTAGTGAAATTTAGATTTAAAGTTTAACTCTACTCTCACGTGGCCTCCTTAAATTTTGTTGGAGAATCTTCGTCAATAATGTATTATCAATCCCTCGACCATCCCATAATGAGGGTTCAGATCCTCTATTGTAGCTTTCACTATGCTGTAGTCCTTTTTGCAAAATGAATTTAAAAAATCCATCTACATAGATGGAATCGATGATTATCGTTCTCTATGCCTATGAAATTTCGTCAGAATTAGGCATTTCTAAGTATTTTATCTTAAGGGTTAAAAGTCCAATCCTTTTTTAAATGGATTTTATCCTATAAATGTTGACATTTCTGTTGACTTTTTAAGATAAAATAGATATAAACATCCGATTTGAGCAAAATTCAGCATGCAAAAGGATAAAAATAGATTTAATCTATACGGTTGATTTTTTTAAAATCCATTTCCAGAAATAATAACAAGAAGGACTACAACAAACCCTCTTGTAACAAAAGCTATAATAGAGGACCAACTTCCCTCCAATTAATACGAATCCATACTATTTTTTTGGGCATGGATCCTCTGCCGTAAGTGGATTGCAGCAGATTCTGCTGCAATCCACGGATGAAGGACACGTGGCCTTGAGGAGATCCAACGGTCGACACCGCGCCCCCAGACCCTCCTCTCCCGCCTCTCGTCGGCGTCCCCTCCGGGGGCGACACTATGGCGTAGTGCAGCAGATGCAGGGAGGCGTTGGTGATCACGGACCCCTCCTTGGGCTTCCCCGTGTGCACCTCGTGCGGCATCCTCCAGTCCACCCAACTCCTCCACCACCAGTCCTTCGACTCCGCCGGCCGCGCCCAAGGCTTCCTCGTCCGCTCCGAGCTCTCCAATCGTGAGTCCAAGCTCCTCCGAGCCCAGCAAACCATCGACGATATCTCCTCCCGCCTCGGCCTCCCTCCCTCCCGCTCCGCCCTTGTCTCCCGCATGATCTCCCACGTCACCAATGACGAGTTCGACGCCGGAGATTGGTTCGACGTCCTCGTCACCGCCTGCTCCCACATTGTTATGCGCCGGCATGGCCTCCCCCTCTCCATCACCGAGGCGGCAGACGCGGTTGGCCACGACGTCGTCGGTCGGAGGAGGGAGAGAGGAGTTGGGTGGACTGGCCGGGACGAGAGGCGGCGATTGTCGGGGGGAGAGAGGGGTCGGGGACGAGAGACGGGTAGGGATTCGGGAGAGGAGGGGCTGGGGGCGGGGTGTCGGCCGTTGGATCTCCTCAAGGACACGTGTCCTTCATCCATGGATCCACTTACGGCAGAGGATCCGCGCCCATTTTTTTATCTTAAAGACATCAAACATGCACCATCCTGTTACTTTTCTAATTTTCCTAGGGCATTTCGGAGATTTCCGTGTTGGATGGATTTGTTCAAAGCTCTCTCATCAACAACGCCATGCACCATCGTCCCTCAATTCCTTCGTAGTTCGTGCCAAACAGAACATGGGCACCTTCCTAAACTCCCTCTTACCACACCGCCATTTCCCATTTCTACCCCCGGGTTTCTTTACATGTTCAGCCTTCTCCCTCCAGCACCTCGACCGCTGCCCCATGGCCCTTAGCCTTCCACTCGTGCACCGCCGATGTCTTCCCCCGTCGACCTCCAGCCCGCTGCCCGCATCGCCTCCGGCATCCTCCTCGATCACGCCACGGGAGTCGTCATTGGGGATCAGCCATGGTCGGGTCCCAGTCACCATTGACCGTTTCTATCACCGCCCCGAGTGAAGACTGATCATCGATTCGTCACCATATCACCAGCAGCTCCGTCAACTTCTTGGAGTGGCACTGCCTGCGCAAGAATCACTTAGAGAGCAGCTCTCTGATGGGGCTGTCCACGGGGCAGCCAATGGGCTGCCTCCACGTTATTTTTACGTAATTTTTTTTTGTTTTTTTGAAAAAATATCATCATACGTATTTATCTATATATCCCTCCGATATATCATCTGAATTTCGTCAGAAATGGAGACTCCTTAGTCATCCATCTAGAACAAGTTGACTACAATAATATTTAAACCGTTAAAATTAATATTCTAGATGAATGGTATGGTGTCTATGTTTCTAACGAAATTCAAAGGATATATAGATGAATATACATATAATTTTTTCGAAAAATTTGCGGAAAAATAATACATGAATAAGATAACTGATCTAATACAAATACATCCATATCTGCTTTACATCTTAAAATAGACAATTGTGTATATTTTTCTGAAGAAAGCATGTGTTCACAAGGAGCACTAAATTTCTATACTAAAGTTTCCATCGTTAATTCTCTCAGTGATATCGCTTCAAAGCATTATTGGTTGCATGTAATATAACATGATATGCACTCGATATTGATACATGCTTTTATATTCACATATAACAGATATGCACTCGATGTTGATATTGTTGATATTCATATGTTTCATATTTGTAATCGAGTTATTGTCGTTTATGTTGATATTATTCATATTGATAATACTAATAATATTGATATTCAAAGTTTCTTCTCACTCGTAAATTCTGTATTTCATATCGATTGCTGATGACATTCATATAAATTTTAATAGTTTACGAATCGTATATGTTTTCGTACTTCAAAGTTTTTTGTATTCATATTTCACATCATTTTTTAATGTATTTCTTGGTATTCGTATTTATTTTCACATCCTCTGTCGTAAATCCATTTGCATATTTCGTTTTGTTATTTAATGATGTATTCCATACCATACTAACAGTTAAATTTCAAGTTTTATATTGATAATATCAATTCGAAGTTTTCATTTTCATACCCATTTATTGTGGTTCAGAAGAAACTTTGAATGCTGATATATCTATTTTATAATAGGGAAAGTAGAGCTTATATGCATGTGTAGTAACTTTTATGTATCCATCCCTTTTCCCTTTATTTTTTGATTTTTTAATGAATTTTTGGAGAATTTACTTAAAATATTAAGCGGAATTGTTTTTAAAATTTCGTATAAAACACTTATTCCTATCGTGTCCATCTAAAGGGGTCAATTAATTTGAACAACTCTGATACCGTTAAAATTTGACTGTCTTGATGGATAAGTTAGAATTTGAGTGACACTACGGTGATGTATTGTGACTAAGGATTCATTCCAAAAAATAAAAAAAATAAAAAAAGGAGAAAAGGTACAATATAAGTAAGTTACCTACACATAAGTACATAGTTACCTACACATGAGTGCATAGTTCTCCATTCCCTTTATAATATCTATATTTATATTTGTTTGCTCTCATATCCATCTTCTTTAAAATTATTTCTAGGTAACCACCGCACTCCCTCTCGCTCCTCCACGACTCCCAACCGCAGTCGCCTTCTTTGGCCGAGCCTTAACGGCTCAACAACAAAGTCTTTGCCATCAAGTTTATTAGTGAAATACAAAAAGCCAATCTTTGCTTTTTAGAAATGAGAACGGATAAAAATATCGAATTTCATTTGTTTACATATATCGTCATGGATATCATTTTCATTTTTTTAACATATGGATATAAATATGACTGTATGTTTCTTTCCAAGTATAACATGAATATGTATCCACATTTTGAAAATGAACGTGGCTAAAATAGAATACATTTGGATACAAATGTATATTTGTACATATTTGCTATTCTATCCATCTCCTTCTAACTATTGATATGTAAATGTTTGTGCAAAGTATGTATACGTAATTTTTTGCCTGACACATGCAAAATGATATCTATTTTTATTTTCATGTATATATATGGGTTCAACGGGCTGCCACCTGGGCAGCTGACATGGCTGCCCCCACCTCATTTTCCAGTATTTTTTTACTATTTTTTTAAAAATAAAGCCATGCATTTTCATCACTATATCCCTCTAATATGTCATTCAAATTTCGTCAGTAACAAAGACTCATATGCTTTTCATCTAGACCAGTTGATTACAACAATAATAAGACCGTTAAAATAACTATTCTAGATGGAAGGCATATGACTTTCTGTTTTCTGACGAATTTGGAATGATACATTAGAGGGATATAATGATGAAAATACATGACTATATTTTTTAAAAAAGTAAAAAAAAATGTCGGAAAATAAGACGGCAGCCCCATTTTTTTCCGATATATACATGTATGCTTTTTTTCTTCGGTACGAAGACAGATACATATTTCATTTTATCATTTAGCCATGGACGGTCTCAAGCCCGGGTGAATGAGGAGGGTTGCGCGTTAGGTAGCCGACAACGAGCGCAGGAGAGATAAATTCGTAAATAGTGTTCTTATAATTCTTCTAAGAACACTATTTATGAATTTATCTCGAAACCGTTCGGATCTTTTAATCATGGATTTAAGCAAACACCCTACTTAATTGTGGGAAAAGGCTTTGTTGTTGTTGTGGTACGAAAATAGATACATATTTCATTTTATCATTTTCTAGAATACTGATAAAGATATAATTATAAAATTTTATAATACAACGACAATTTAAATTTTACCATGAATATGTTATTTTAGAGAAGCCCGAATTATTTGCAAAGCCTCGTAACTGGTGACATATCACGGACCGGGTTCCAAATTTCCAACACAGAAAACACATTATACAACATTATACACGTGTGCAAAGTACGGGGAAGGGCCAACCTCTCTACTAGTCGTCCAACCCATCTCACGGCGGTCTCCTTCCCTCGCCCTCCTCCTCTGTCCTCCTCGTCGAATATCATCAACAACTATGGCATCTCAGCTCTTCCGCCATCTCGTCCGAAAGACCTCCAGCTCTCAGATCTCACGTCCTCTCGCAGACGCCTCGCTGTTCTCCGCCGCCGCTCGATCGCTCTCGTCCTACGCCTCGTCGGGGCAGCCGATCCGCGCCACCCTCTTCCCCGGGGACGGGATCGGACCCGAGATCGCGGAATCCGTCAAGCAGGTTCTGCCTCCTTGATCTGTTGTTTCATATCGATCGATTCAGGGCTATGAATCTAGGTTCTGTGAGTTTGTGTTGCGATTTTCTTCCTCTCGTGCTGTTATAAAGGTTCTGATTTTTGTCGCGGCCCATTTTTATTCCTGTTTTTCAATAAAATCACATTAAACAGTCATCTGAAGTCATTTGTTATACAATTGTTGATAGGATAGAGGTTGAAGAACAGTTGGTTTCTTTTTTTGAGGAAAAGGAACAGTTGGTTTCTTACGTAGTGGAAATAAAGAATAGGGCAGCTAGAGCGAGGGAGTTCTCTTCTTTCGTTTTATTTATGGATTCGAAGTGTTAGCCCAAGCACTCATCTGAGATTATGCCACCTGTGCCAAGCTTGAAATTTTAGAAATGCCAATTGAAAATAAAACAACGAAAGATTTGTGTTATAATATAGCATTTCTTAGTATGAATATAATGTTTTTGATTAAATTATAATTTTTTAAGAAGTAATAAGGCCTATGCCTCAATCCCCTAAAGGCTACGCCTCTCTCCCAGGGAAGCTACCCCGTTCCCCTTTTCGTTTGTAAAACCTTGGGTGTGCCCTTGATCCATCTATTGGTTTGAATGCTCACAATTTCGGGATGAAGGTTTCCACGAGCTTGTAGTTGGCCATTGGGATGCTTTCTGCGTTTATGGTACAATAGAGTGAGAATGTTCCTTAAGTTGGCAGTTTTGAGGAAGTTGTTGATTGATACAGAAAGGAGTTGCAAAATAGCGATGAGTAAGCTCCAGCAGACTCGAGAAACTAAGTGGGTGCTCATAGGCATAGGATGTATAATATCTAATCCCAGGGGTTGAGGTGGAGTTTCAGTTTTTACCTATTATCTGATACGTACAGATTATCACATGGACTTGAACCAATATGATTTTTGTGATTTCAAATGCCAGAAGATATCTATAAAGTAATGAAGATATGGATATGTGGACCCAGACTTAAGAATGTTAAGATTGAGCACATTGTTATTTCTCATAGTCTAGGCTAATGGAAAGATTGCAGTTACTGCAACAGAGTTTGCCATGGCAATTGTTGCAACCATGACATGGATCGATTGAATAGTCAACTATGTTGTACATAACATTGAGAAATACCGTTCTCTCGTATTAGCAAACAATTATCAATGGTAATGGAATCTTTGCATTTTTTAAAAGGAAAAAGGGGAACACCAATAAGACACGTACTGACGTACCTAGAAATCTTATATATTGACAAGTTTAAGTACAAAACATGTTAGAACTCCAAAAAAGCCCTAACATGTGCAAACATGCATAGAAAAGTTACAATGGATTTTTACATTTATCATTTGGCAAACAGAGGGAAATATCCACATCTAATGCCATAAAAAAATTGCCGATTAAAGTAGTTCAACATTGGCTTCCTTACAGGCCATTGGCCTGGTGTAGGACAGTAGGAGCAAACCATTCACTGATCATCTTTTTGACTGACTTTCCATATTACTATGTCTCGTGCAGGGTTCTTAGGATGTAATATGAAGAAGTTATGTTGCACATGTTTAATCTTATACAAATGCGCTATGACATGACTTATGGTGTAATTTTTTAAGTCTATTTTTATGGAAAAACAAAATGAATGAAGAAGATCGAAGAACTGGTATAATCCTCTTGGTTACATATACCTTTGTTATATAATGTTCTTGGTTAGTTATAATATTATCATTCGGACAATATTGCTCATTAGAGTGTGCAGTTTCATGAGACAGTTTAGTTGATGTTATCAAAATGCAACTTTAACCCAAAATGAGGGGGGCAAACGTTTGTGTTTGCAACAATAATAGGGCAGTTTTGTCACTTTATCAATGTCTACAAAGTCGTTAAGTTACTTAGAGAATAGATATTGTATTTTTTGCTATGTAGAAGACATCATGGAGATTGTTTCTCAGTTTAAATTAGATCCTTGTATTTAAATCTTCTTTAGAATGTTTGAAATTGTTCCTTAGTTTAAATTAAATCCTCATATTTTGACCTTCTTTAGAATGTTTGATCAATGTTTCTTTTCAGGTTTTTAACACAGCTGAAGTACCTATAGAATGGGAAGAACATTTTGTGGGAGATACAGTTGACCCTAGAACCGAAAGCTTTCTTACGTGGGAAAGCCTAGAGTCAGTGCGCAGAAATGGTGTGGGATTGAAGGGCCCAATGGCAACACCTATTGGGAAGGGTCATAGGTCACTGAATCTTACCTTGAGAAAGGAACTTGGTCTTTATGCTAATGTTAGGCCTTGCTACAGCCTTAATGGTTATAAAACTCGTTATGATGATGTTAACCTTGTTACAATACGAGAAAACACCGAAGGAGAATATAGTGGTCTTGAACATCAGGTGAGTGCAAGTTATTGACTTTCATTTTTCTGCCAATTTATCACCCATACCTTTCAGACAATATAACGCAATATGCATGTACCAGGTAGTGAGAGGTGTTGTTGAAAGTCTCAAGATCATCACTCGTCAGGCCAGCCTAAGAGTGGCAGAATATGCTTTCCATTATGCCAAGACCCATGGACGACAGAGAGTATCTGCTATACATAAAGCAAACATTATGAGAAAAACTGATGGACTTTTTTTAAAGGCATGCATGGCCAGATGAACAATGTTTACTGTGATTTTTGGATTCTGATTCTTTGTGAATCTGCTGATCATGCATAACCTGTTTCCTATATTTGCAGTGTTGTCGCGAGGTGGCTGAGAAATACCCAGAAATTACTTATGAAGAAGTTATCATAGATAACTGCTGTATGATGGTATAATCTGGCTTTCTTTTTCTCATCATTTTGTTGCTGTCACTTCTTCCAAATGACAAGTGTACATAGGAGTACCTAACACATATAGCTTGGGGTAATGGCATAAAGACAACTTCTGCAACTCCCATCCCCACAAAAAAAAGGAAAAATAGTCCTTTCACTAATAAACTTGCATGCAAATGTACCTAAAATGTTCAACAAAATCAGGCTATTTAGATGATCAATACTATTGGTAGCTTTTTACTCAAATGCTCATTCTTGTTTCATGTATGTGCCTCTGTTAGTACTTTCATAGTGCATGATTGATGCAGTCATGATGCCTGCCTATTTTAAACAATACACACACGAGAGGAGTTGTCTGTTTAACAATCGGTACCTATATGTATAGTTGTAGCTGTCTATGTAGGTAGTAATTAAATATGTATACCATACCCAACGAAATTGTAGATCAATATAATTTTGTTCCATGGACATCTTAGAACTATATATGTTCATATATGTGAATGTGAATTCCAACGTGGCAATGTCTCATATATATTACCGTAGACTTAAGTACGATCTTATGTTATTATACGTCTTTAAATAGGAATATGTTCGATAATATATGTTATCCACTAACGAGCCGAGCAAGTATTATGTTTTTTAGGTTACATACAACTACAACTATATTTATGGTTATCTAGATTAAAATTAGCAAATTAATATTTTTATTAGCAAATAGAATGTTACAATACATAATATAATTTAGCTTTTGATATGTAACTCATATAGTGGCCTACCGGTAAGGAAGACGATTTTCAAAGATAAGATTGTGGGTTCAAGCCTAGGGAACACACTTTTATACCCCAAAATACCTATTTTCCTTAATGATCCTAACTTGGCTCGAGCCCAGACCGAGCTCGATACAAGACTCGGGCTCGATAAGGGGCTCGACTCGAGCTTTATCGAGCCCGAGCCCGAGCCCAGATAGGCTTATCGAGCTCGAGCGCGAGCTGGGGCTTGGTTCGGCTCGTTGGGATCGATAGACAACCCTATATGAGTCCAATCGAAAATATGATGAGAGAATTCAGAATATTTTTAATTTGAAGAGATCTCGGATTTTAATGCGGAGGATGCACCTTTTCTTAAATTTTTTGAAATTGGCCCCAGAAAGGAAGACAGTTCGACGCTGTCACCATATCTCCTCAATTTGTGGATTCACAACTTGCTACTTGATGGCGATCCTCTCGAACCTTCGGTCTTGGGATGTTTGGATCTTAACCAAACCCATTTAGGTGTTCTCCTATTGGATCCGATTATTGCTGCAACGACAGACTTGAACTTCGCGGACCCCTTTTGGTTTCCGAATTCGTTTGAAGTGAAGCACATGTTGTCGGAGTTCGTAGGAAGCTTATTCCCGAACCCGAGAAAATGGGATCTGTTTACTTTCGAGCATTGTGTAGATCGTGTTTCAGATTGGCTTCCTTTGCGACTAGAAGGGCCTGGATGACAGAGGAAAGAAGGTGGTGCCGCTTCCAGCGGGCCATTGCTATCCCTCGAGACCTCGAATTGTGATCCTCTGTTGATTCTGATTAATCCTTTCTGAGGTGGCTCTCATACTCCTCCTAACCATTGGAAGTCGAATCTGGAATGGGCAGTTGATGCTCTGGATGGCTCGATTTTACAACAATTGCTGGGAGGTGGGATGCCTCTTTTGCTTTCTCCCACCGTTCCTTTTAACCAAATGGTTGGTGAAGATAGAAGGGAAAAAAGATACAGAAGCAGGAAAAGTATTAGGGCTACAGAGGTGGTACCAAGTGTCATCTCGGCTCACAAGGCCTTGGTGGCGGGGTTGTCGCTATTCCGGTGACTTCAAAGGTTACTTGATGAAAATCCTAACATGGAATGTGAGGGGTCTGGGTGACCCAGAAAAACAGAGCTCAATCGACGCTCTCTTGAGGGATTAGGGTTGCGATATTGTTCTCTTGCAAGAGTCAAAAATCTCATCGTGGACGATGTTGATGTGGAAACCTTTGAACTGTGGCTCAACTTTTGATTTCAGATCTTTAGATGCCCTGTAAAAACTTTGCATTTAGCATGGTTTCTGAGCTGAGAGGCAGACATACTATTTCGGTCCTTTTAGAGGATCTTAGCACAAATTTGTTGCTGGTTGTCTCTTGCGTCTATGGACTTTGTAATTAGTCTCTCAGGACAGAACTTTGGGAGGACCTGCGAGGTGCGAGAAACACTTTTCCGGATGCTGCCTGGCTGGGCGGAGGGGACTTCAATGTTACCCTTCTCTCTTCGGCCCGTCCTCGTTTGCGGGTGGCCAAGATTCTGGTCATATTGACTTTGGGGATCTTATTGATGAACTGGAATTGGAGGTACTTGATGCCATGGAAGGACATATCGATATCGATATCGTTTCGATATCGTGTCGATATCGATATATCGCCGATATATCGACGATATATCGCCGATATATCGCTATATCTACGAATCTTTCTGAAGAAAATGTTGAAAATTGGATATATCGATATATCGATTTCGATATCGATATCGTGTCGATACCGATATATCGGTGATATATCGCCGATATATCGGGATACGGCCTTCCATGCTTGATGCAACTGATACTAAATATTCATGGAGAAGCTCCAGGTCACGATCACGAATCGATTGCCTTTTGGCATCTGCGGAACTTTAACTCTTTTCCCATGTCCTCTGTGAGTTCTAGACCTCGTACCAGATCTGATCACACTCCTATGGTCTGGGTTTCTGGCGATTCCACACCTAATAGGGGTTTCTTCAGTTTCGAATGTGCTTGGCTGCTTGAGGAGGGTTTCAAAGAGTTGGTTGCTAATCACTGGGCCTCCACCACTGTTACCGGCACATCAACATCTCAGCTTGCTCAGAATCTTGTATCCCTGCGCCAAAGACTATGCTCTTTCAAGAAAGATGTTCGTAAGTCTAGACGAGCTCGTCATGCGGAGGAGGTGGATATAATCCGGTTAATAGCTTAGAGGATACAAGGGACCTGTTTGAAGGGGACCTCAATTTCAGAGCGGCGACCTAGGGTGTTATGGCGGTAGAAGATAGAAAGAGGGTGGTGCAATGAAAACAATGCTCATGAAGTTCCTGGCTCAAGGAGGGGGATGCAAACACAACCTATTTTTACCTGGTGGCTAGTGGTAGGCACCGTCAGAATTCCATCCGCTCTATTCTGATCAATGGTAGAAGAGTTGAGGGGGATAGGGAGTAGGGACTTGCCATTGTGTCTCACTTTCTGGAGTTCTCCATGAGATATGTACTTAGATCTTGGTGGTGGACTGGATAGGGTGCATCTGTCATTTCAGAGCGACATGCTAACCACTTGGTGGCGGAAGAGGTGAAAGTGGTGGCCTAGAACCTTAATGTGGATGGGGTGCTTAATCCAGATGGCTTCCCAGTTTCCTTTTTTCGTGAATTCTGGTCGGTCGTTGGAGCCAACGTCTAGAGGTGGTGAAGGAATTCGCTAGAGTGAATGCTGGTTTCGAGAAGCTTAATAAGGCGCTCATTTTTCTAGCTGCCCAAGAAGGAGAGTTCGGCGAAAATCGAAGACTACCACCCTATTTCTCTCTTGAATGCTATCTATTTGATTATGGCAAAGGTCCTTTCGATTAGACTTAACATGGTGTTGGATCCCATTCTCTCAGTTTCAGTCTGCTTTTATCCCCGGAAGATAGACTGGGGACAGTTTGACCTTAACCACGGAGATTATTGCAGAGTGGGAAAGGAAAAAAAGCAGGGGCATCCTTTGGAAGGTGGACTTCACAAAAGCGTATGTCATGGTGGATTGGCTTTTTTATGGATGACTCTTTCTCGTAGGGGTTTCCCGGAGATCTGTATCTCCTGGATGAAGAGATGTATCACCACTACATTGTACTCTGTGCTAATTAATGATCACCCAGAGGGAGGATTTTACTAGCCAGAATGTGGGGTCTGTCAGGGATGTCCTCACGTGCCTTTGCTATTTGTTGTTGCTGCTGATGTACTCCCTTGCTCGGTGGAGCATATGATGGCTAATGGACTGACAACTGGGTTCAATTCATACGGTATCGCTATTCCTCTATTACAATTTGTAGGTAACACTATTCTTTATTGAGGGAGACAAAGATACGACTAAAGGGATGGCGACCACAGTAGAGATCTTTGGTGATATATCGGGGCTGAAGTTAAATAATGGCAAATCGTGCCATTTCCTTTGGGATGTCTGGTCATGAGGCACAAACTTGGAGTGATGAACTTGGTACGCCCAATGGCTCTCTTCCGTTGCATTATTTGGGTATGCCCCTCTCTACTGGAAGGCTGAAGTTGTCTGACTGGTTGCCGGTGATTGAGAAGATGGAGAGAATATTATCAGGCTGGAAGGCGACTATTCTTTCCTGTGGCGGTCGTCTGATCTTGTTGCAGACAGTTCTTTTGAATATCCCCATGTATTTCATGGCTTCTAGACTCCTCCCTGTGGGTGTCCGTTGTCGTATGGAGCAGATTTTGCGACGATTTTTGTGGGGTAAGAATGGTCGGGAGGGTTCAGGTTTACACCGTGTTGATTGGGAGACAATAACTCTCCCAAAGGATGCGAGGGGCCTTGGGATCTCATGCTTGGACTCAATGAATGATGCCCTTCTTCTCAAGTGGGTAAGTAGCCTTTCTGTGCTGCCGCCTTATTCGTTAAATATATAATGCTGGAGTTTAGGATAGTATCTCTCGTCAGCCTCTCTCTCGGGCGTCACCTTTTTGGAAAGGAGTCACCTCTGTTATGCTTCGCTTTTAAGACCTATTCAGACTTGCTCTTGGTGATGGCTCTTCCTTTACTTTATGGACTGATAGCTGGTCCGGCTCCGGTCCTCTCTCCTCCAGATTCCCCCATCTTTTTGCGTTGGTTGCCGATCGGGGTGCGAGGCTCTTGGATTGCTGGGTCGACGGTAACTGGATGCCGCTTTTCTTGTCCAGTTTCTCTTATCAACGTCTTGAGGAATTTTTGATGTTACTTGAATCGCTCAGACATCTGGAATGCCCTTCTTCAGGACGTGACCATTGGGTTTGGACGGATAACACTTTCTCGGTCAAGAGAGCCTACCATGCAATTTCTAGACTTCCACCCTCTATGGCGGACGACATGGTCCGTGATTGCAAGCTTATTTGGGATCTCAAACTGCCAAAAAGAATTGAAGTCCTTATGTGGTTGTTGCGCATAAGATGAATTGTGATAAGGGACTGTTGTGAAAGAATCTTATCTGTTGTGTGTCCAACCGTTGTTCCCTATGCAAAGCTCATATTGAATCTCTGTATCATCTTTTCTTCCATTGCAGGAAGTATTTTGCAGTTTGGTCGGAGAGTGGGTTTAACTGGGGAAATTTGCAGAGCTTGGAGCTTTTCTGAGATTAGTTCGGGCTAGAAATCACCCAAGGGAGGAGATTTTGAGACCAGTTGCTTTGTTATGGGCAATCTGGCTCGTAATGGTTCTTTCTTCACATCTCAATGCTTTTATTTTGAAAATGTAATCTTTCATGGTAGGATTCTAGTTGAATCCTGGACTCTATAAGTTTCCTTGTAATCTCTCCTTATTATAGTATACTCTTATTCAGGCAGACACTATAGCATGTTTCATCCTCTTAGGATTTTAAAAAAACTTTATATTTTATATTTTGAGAAGGGGATATACACATGTAGATGCTAGCATGATTCTACTAACCTAACATGAAAGCGTCCAATCTGTGTAGATCAATAGCCTTATGATACCTCAATATTCCATTGATCAGCCGCAATCTGACTTGACAAAAATGGTGAAGCCTTCTTCCATTATAAGTAGGGTCATCTACGTGGATTCTTGTAATGTTCTAAATCTCGATTTCGATTTCGTTCCGGTCCCCCACTGTAATGGAAATTTCAGTGAACTTA
The DNA here is from genome assembly GCA_037367405.1 of Ottelia alismoides. Lineage (NCBI taxonomy): Eukaryota > Viridiplantae > Streptophyta > Magnoliopsida > Alismatales > Hydrocharitaceae > Ottelia > Ottelia alismoides. The sequence continues at coordinate 225,017 of JAZKJV010001375.1, forward strand.
CAAATACACACTTATATTACACATATACTCATCTATATCCCTTATACCACACATATAGGTCATATCATTGTTGATGACGATTGCTGACTAATAGATAATGGAATTGGAGTTCATCCAAGTTCTTAAAACAATAAATAACTTACAAATCACACATATCGATCATTTATGACCCTTATATCACATATTGGTCATATCGAACATATCGTTGTTAATGTTGATTGTTGACTGACAGATATTGAAAATGGAAACAAAATAGCTAAGTTGACCACACTTAGAACACATCTTTTATTCATAAAAATAGATTAGACATATGATTCTAAAATGCATGTATTGATTAATGAAACAATGTTGCCATATATGTTATATACATACCTACATATATTTAGGAAAATGTAGATAATGATTAATGAGATAATTCGGCAACCACGATGGTCGAGGCGTCCTTAGCTTATATAGGAAAATATACATGAAATACAATTAAAATACCTATATATTTATAAAATCATAAATTTAGATATTCCCTAACATATTCACTATATATGTTATAAACATGAGAACATATAATATTCTTTGCATGATTTGCTTTGAATCCTAACTCATATTGTCATCCATATACAATGCAAAGCTTATTATGACCTCCATCGCATGGAGACTAACATATATATATATATATTGATATGCTTTGAATCGTAACCATCCGATTTGCTAAACCCAGTTGAAGAATCGTTGTATGCACCCCCTGTCACACCATACCCTATAAGCTCACGGATATACATATGAGTATATAACAAATTAAATTGTTACTAATTAATATTATACTTAAGATATCATAATTATTAATGTATAAAATATAAATGAATGGATATTTTGCTTAAATAAGTAGTGAAATCAAGCTCACATGTATAATATCATTGATATACATAGATATCAGCAAAATATCGTCAATATCGGTCGATACCCGACAAAATTATACTGAAAATCATCAATTTCGATCGATATGGCTCGATAGGTCGAAATATCGTTGATATTTTGCTCCATCTCGGCCGAAATCCGAGAAACTGATAGAGAGGGGAGTTTCGATTTCCCTGGGCTGTTGAAATCAAAATTCTACAGAAGTTTTGCGAAACTTAAAACCTTGGATTCTTGCTCAAATCCATATTGAAAATTGGACTATTTTTTTACGTTGGTTGTCAGCTACCTAACGTAATCCCTACAAGGATAGATTTGAACCTTGGTCTTTTGGGTGGTAGGCATACTGCACTACTGCCATCTGACCTAATATTGCCAGTATATTCCTGCAGAAACACTCTTACAAGTAACTAGTTATCTTTGCCTCAGGTGAAGTATGAAATAGGAGACAGAAAAAATGCTTCCTCTGGGAGTAAGGAACATGGGTGCACGTGCAACACTGCCCCCTACCAGGCTTCACTAGTAGGATCCCGTGCCCTGCACACGAAAATCCAGAGTTTTCACGTGTGAACTATTGTAATTGACATTTACATGCGGAGTTTAAGGAAAAAGTTCATCATATTTGAGCATGACATTTGTATTTGTCATGATGTATGTAGATGTTTCATAAAATTCATTTGTACATGCATAAATGCTTTGTAAATTACTTATTCTCGATTATATAGATTTTTTTAGCAATATAAAGATCATACACGTGTTAGGCAAAATTTGAAGCAACAAAATTTTAGATTTCTCCTTATAAGATTTCTGCCAATTTTCACCCATTATTTTTTATTAAATTGAATCTTTTGTCTGTGCAAGTTTATTCAATTCAATTAGAGCTTTCTTTATTACTTATAAAAATATAGAAAGGGATCCTAATTGCAATAGTTCTTCACAGGTTTCGATTCATTCCATATACACGTTTTTGTTTACTTTTTTCACAAACTTTATATCTATTAAAAATTTAAATAAAATACTTCATTTGGTTAGTATTTAGATCAATAAGTATACGTTTTTAATAAAGTCTTGTATTCAAGCAATCATACGTATTGGTAGTTTTCCAAGTCCTTAAATTCTACAAAATCAAGTGTCATGGAATTTCATTGTAAGCTAGTAATTATTATATTTTCCTTATTTTTCAAGAAAGTAGAAATGTAAAATACCATGAGGGGACTCATTCTCAAAGCAATAATTGCCAATCACGTACAAGGGGAAGGCATCATGGAAGGCTGAAGCCGGACATGGAGATTTGGGAGATCAAGGAGATGGGGGTGCAATGAGTGGTGCATTCTCACGCGTACAATAGAGGAGTCGTGGCGTAATAGATTAAACAATTATCTTCACAGTTTCTCATTATTGGCAATTATCAACCCATATGAATATATATGGGACAACAATTAAGTAGTGCATACATGGCAGTTTTTTAAGTAGCCAAAATTAATTAAAACTTAATACGTACTTTTTTTGCTTTCTGTTTTAAACACTGGTAACATCTGCATCGATGAGATTATTAGTTGGCAATTAAAATATGTTTGAGGGTTTCTGTATCACCGACCACGTGCTTCTCACGTGGTTTGCTAAAGCAGCGGGTTGTCTGCATGAGTCCTCTTGTTCTGATCTGTGGATCCGATACTCATACGTGGCTCGATGTAACGTATTGGATGACGATCATATATAATGGTTGCAATTTGCTTCTATCAGATGGCTTGTATACTTCACTCGAGTTTGATCAACAATTGTAGTGTGATATCAAGGTTGCAATCGGGACCGTTAATACTTCTCCAATCGAACACCATCTATACACCTGGAGCAACTGCTTGTTGTTGTCCACAATTTAAAAAATCTCCCAACAATGCTGCTTTATCTCTTCATGCTATTCTGATCGGTCTAATCGTCGATGGTGGTTGATCTTTTCATTGGATCTATGTGATGCTCGGCTCCGATGGTGCTAAATTGGAAGCTGCTCGAGGCAGTGCTAACTGGTGGATCGATCTCCAAAGTGTTGTTGTAGCCTCCTTGGCACACCTGCAAGCAAGTTCAGCTGCTCGAGAGCAGACGTCCTGACGAGAAGTTAGGGATGAGGCACCCATCTAGAAGTTAGGGATGAGGTAGATGTACTCCTCAATGAAGTAGAGGAATGGGGGGAGAATGTCTTCGATCATGGTTTGCTCGAAGCTTTGATTTATTGCACACAAATGTGGAGAAATGGATGATTTGGAGCCTTGGAGGTGAAGTGGCTGCGAAGTCTGTTGTGGAGAATCTGATGAACACATCAGAAATTGAGCAGAGAATGGACTCCGATCAGAGTTGATTTGAGGAACTGAATATAAGTGAAGACAACTCGAATCAAATCTGAATAGGAACTAGTAAGGAATTGAATCTCAAAACACCTGAAAATGTATGGAGGTCGAATGTGCTTGAGCTCCGAGGAACTCGGGGTCGTGGCCTCAATACGTTGGAGGGTCGTAGAAGCATCGGCCATGGTGGAGGAGGCCTTCATGACGGGCAACTAATCGTACAAATCTCCTTCTCCTTGCTCACTCCAGCGCCGCTCGAAGGGGTTCAAGTCGACCTGTTACCTCTCCTGCTCTCCTGAACTGGGCTCAAGGAGCTCGAATGTGGCAAATGTGGTGACATCCGAGAAGGGAGAGACAGTGTGGAGGGGAGGGGGTTGAGATCAGTAATTACAGTATGCGGCTTGGGGTGGACTTAAATGTCATTTTCGGGAAGCAAATTAATAGGCAGGGGGCCATGTGCTCCTGCTTAATTTATAGTAATGGATGGATCTGCAGTAGAAGAAAATAGATTGTATAAACAGGAGCTAAGGTGGCATTCAGTTCTGAGATGATATTATACTGCATGACAACCTCCTGTCCTTGTGTTTTGTTGAGTCCCCTGTGCCCAAATACTCCTTGGAAGTTTGAGGGCATCCATACACCGGACAAGCTAAAGAGCCCTGTTTCCTCAGTTACCTTAGTTTCCGTTACCTGATCTGTTGCAGTGTGGTCTAGACATAGTTAATAGGATCTGATTGGCAATTTGCGTTGGATCGACTATAAACTGCTCGTAGTTGTCTGTCAGATGGACTGTTTGCTTAATTAAACGAAAAAAGAACACTATAAATCAGATTAAGTATTTTATCCTGAGGTAAACTTTTTAAGTATAAAATTTTTAATATTATACTGAATCAGCTTAAGTTTTTTCGTGCCTAATTTTCTTTCAGCTAGTGAAGAATCCAACACTTTTTGATGTGCTGGTGATGCCTAATTTATATGGAGATATCATCAGTGATCTTTGTGCTGGATTAATAGGAGGATTGGGCCTAACTCCCAGGTAAAGGAAGATATCAGTTGCTTCTTAAAAAAACAATAAGCAAAATCCTTTGGAAAAATAGTGCAACTCATTTGTGTACTCTGTTGACCCGAACAGTTGCAATATTGGTGAAGGAGGTCTTGCCCTTGCAGAAGCTGTTCATGGCTCTGCTCCCGATATTGCTGGCAAAGTAAGTTGCAGACAGTTTATTTTGTGTGTGTGTTATGCACATACTTAGATGTTCATTCTTCATTGAGAATAAGCTTGTGGTCAGCGATCTATCAATCGATGGTTTTTCTCTTGTTCAATAGAGAAATTAATAGAACGGTGATTATAAAATTGGAGAAAATTTTGTTAATATTTGGAGGCTACGTAGTTGATGTATTACTAGAGAATCTGAGAAGATATATCATAGACTTCTATTCAGTATTGATCTAAACACGCCTGTTATAGTTTGCATTATTCCAAGAATATGTGGGTAAAATATGGAAATCGCCGGGCTATCAAAAGCTGTCCCACCCCTCTTCCCGAGATTCATACTTAAAGCACGCGGTTCATTTTGAGATGTATATCGACTTTTGGAAAAAGAAATTTATGCTTGATCATAGCAGGGTTACAATCTCTCGACTTGGGTGGCTACTTGAAAAGGATCCTTGTCGACAGATCTCCCTGTGTGCACATCATGTTTTTTCTTTCTAGTTATGCATGTACAAGTACTAATTGCTGTCATTTTCATTCTGTAATCATTCCCAGAACCTTGCAAACCCTACTGCTCTACTCCTGAGTGCTGTTACGATGCTGCGGCATCTGGAGCTCAATGAAAAGGCCGATAGAATACACAATGCTATACTTAGCACCATAGCAGAAGGCAAGTATCGGACAGTGGATCTTGGCGGCAAGTCATCGACGACAGACTTTACTAAAGCTGTATGCGACCATCTCTGAATTATACTGATACTGGTCTTGTTCAACAAAGTGAAATGCTGTCGATCAAAAGGCATTTCTTTGCCTAGTAGCTGATTTTTAATACGAGAAAGAGCTATGACAATATTGCTCTTTGATCTTTATTCTTCCTTGGTTAACAAAATAATTCGTGCATCTATAAGCAGGAGATGATTTGTTCCAGTTATTTGGAATTATGGACGAATTTTCATTCATTATCATTTATGCAAGGACAGGCATTCCTGAGTTCCTTCCGTCAATCTGGAGGAGTTGGACTGACGACCCGATTGGCTGTGGATACTGTTTTGGAGGTCAAAGCAGGTTGGAACTCTGATTTATGATCGCGGCTTGCCCTTGTTTGACTTTTTATTTACTTGTCTGATCTTTACTCAGATTTGAGGTCAAACTCAAGAAATAATCCAATTCAATCAAGGCATGAAGGCTCTTTAATGATTCATTCATTTTCGGCCAAGAATGCGTCAGATGTTAAATTTTCTGGTGCAATAGTTATGATCTTTATTTAAAGTCAGATGCATATCTCTTTACATTTTCTCCAAACATCTCGAAAAAAATGGCTATTGTGCTCTGTACTCATGCGCTAGAAGCTGAGAGGAAGGCAGAATATATATATATATATATATATATATATATATATATATATATATATATATATATATGAGGGCGATCCTATGAGATGGGATTTTGGTGAGATGGTAAGATGGTGCATTATGGACCACTAGTTCCAACCAGGAGAGAGAAAGGCAGGAGAGAGAATACAGCAACTTGTGGTCCAGAATGTTCCATCTCACAAAATCTCATCTCATAGGATCACTCCTCTCTCTCTCTCTCTCTCTCTCTCTATATATATATATATATATATATATAACATGTTCCGTAAGATATCCCACGTCTCTAAGATCTCATGTGATGGAAACTGGAAAGCAGTCTCATTTTTAAGTAAGCATATCTTTTTTAACTATTCGAATCAACTGGGCAGTCCCATATGACTAGAAGGGATTTTACTTTTATTTTGGTTGGTTTTGAACTTGCTATCTCTGATTGTTTGATGTGAAACGGTCATGCCTAAGGTGTAACAACGGGAGGGTAACTAAAGGAGCTTGAGAGAAATCGGGATTTTACTACCGAAAAAATGGAATTATTACATAGTGAGCTATGCAAACTGAGACTAAATGAATCTTGATGTTAATTACATCATTATCGGAGAAACTAGTTGACATGGTAAATATGCTTGATTTAATGCTCTTGTTAACAACTAAATTACGAATACCATTAAATTCTAACAATCGTATGTAAGATTTCTTATAATTTAAACTGATATTATCTACCCAATAAAACAATAGCATCACCGCCATTCCTTAGAGCGAGTTTTTTTAAAAAAAATTTAAAATGTTGGATGTTCGGCTAATGAATACAATGCGTTATAGCAGGGGTATCAGAAAATTCTCAAGTTTGATATTCACTCAGGTTCAGTTCAGGTTCGGTTCGCTAAAAGTTCGAAACCTGAACACAAGTTTATGCTTGATTAAATAAACGAACTGAACCTAAAAATTATAGATTTGCTCAAGTTCGATTCATTAAAAGCTCGATAAACATATATGCATACATACATATTTACAAATTTCTATCCGCATAAGTGAACTTTATTTTCAAATAAGTAGATTTATCTAAGGATAAGTGAACTTTGTTTGAAGATAATTAAATATTTATGGGATAAGCATGTTTTATCTTTGTATAAACTAGTACAAAAGAAGCAGTCACATCGTGGTTACAACAACCATCATCTATGTGTCTAGTACTTTTCTATTGTTTATTCTCAAATCAACAGAACAATTATAAACCTTATTTATTGTATATCTCTACATTATTCCTTACCCTCGTCTGAACAAGTATAAAAATATATTATAATTATACGTTTTTCAAAGAGATGAATTTTTATTAATATAATTTTTTCAAAAGATGATGAGTTCGATAAAGAAAAAATATTGAATCAGTGTTTATTCTAATTATAGACACACATATATTTTCATTTCTTTTCTTTTCACTCACTCTTATTATTAGGGAACTTTCAAGTTTGATATTCGCTTAGGTTCGATTCGATTAAAAAGAGGTTTGATTCAAGTTCGATTCGAAAATAAATGACCCGAACCTGAACTCAGGTTTAGGCTCAATTAAATAAATGAACCGGACCTGAAAAATGTAAGTTCGCTCAGGTTCGGTCCGTTTACACCCTAGTTAATATTAACTCAACCATGGCCACATTGTCTTGCTTCACTTTACATCTTTACCATTGTTGGTTTGCAACTATAAGGCCATGCTTGGTTGATGTAATTTAAAGTGATTCCGAGCAATCCTTCATGTAAAAGGATTTCATGGAATCACTTTACACGTTACAGTAACTCAAACTTGGCCTAAGGTCAGAGCTAAGAAAATGCATAAACCGGTGATTGGTTTGTAGATATCTCGAGGTTAACAAAGGGTGCAGTAGTGGAGAAAAGGAAATGGCAGAGCTTAGAAGGTGCAGTAGTAGGAGTTCATGTGTAATTGTGCAAATTCATTGGACATATATGTAAAAGCGTCCGATTGTACTATGTTTACAAGGGCTGCTATTCGAAAGCCCCTAAAACTTTAGGGTACATTACAGTAAAGTTCCTAAACATTACACTCAAAATCATTGTATTTCCCAATTTTTAAAAGTCACAATGTAGTATTTGATTTTTACAAGCAGTTTCAATATGGTACCTCTATTATCTTTCTGTTAGTTGCATACGCGTGTGCTTCGACGATCCTGAATGGGTCATCGACTCTTGTGGGGAATATTATATGCCCTTATAAGGTTAGAGTTTTGAATACTCCTTAATATTATAGTTATTCCATCATATATTAAAAAAGATCCATTGTCGCCCCCAATGATGTAGCTTAGTTACAAGTGAACATTGCAAACTTCCCTTATAGTTTTTGTGTCTGCTTATCAGTGTATTTGATTTGTGTCCCACTTTCACTATACGCGCAACAACAAAAAATAAATTTAGAGAGTTTGAAACCATAAAAAAAACCAATGCTTTGAAATAGGATCGGACTGACTGGTTCTGACTAGTGAACCGGGTCTGGATCGGTCCGATTAACATATTCTTGTTGGTTCGATTCGAAAATTCAAATTTTAATTGATCTGCTTGTTCAACCTATTAGTTTTAACCCGGTTTAACCATGTTTAACCGAAATTAAATTGCACTTAATTTTTAGTTTATTCAAAAATAATGCTAACTACTATTTGCATATAATGGACCTTGGCTTATTGATGAATCCATGATTCATCGCCTTTATTCTTTCATTTTGGCTAAAATCCTTGGCAAAATACATGTAAATATCCACTAATTCCAATTAATTAACACTCTCACCACAAATATTAATATTATATTTTTAACACTTAAATTATCCAAAATAAAAGAATAAAGAGAAAAAGGAAAATAAAAATAAAAGAAGGTTGTATATGTAATATACATACTAATCCTAACCCCGAGACCACATCAATATTGACCGGGTCGACAAAAGAAATAAGTACGGGGAGATAAGGATCTTAACTTATAAAAATTTCTAGAAAATAAAGACCAAAAATATAATCTATCCATTTTCACCTTGTAATTACTTCACATATTTTATTTATCATCAAACATCTCAAATCAAAACACTTCTTTTGTAAAAGTTGTTCATAAAAATATATATTATTTTATAAAAATATTAGAAAAATATTTTGACACAAAAATAAAATAACCGTAATGAACCGGAAAAGCCGTAAAAGCCGATTTCCGAGGTTCATATCTATTTCTAGAAAACTCTAAATTGACCAAACTCACTTTTTAAATCTGTTTTGTACATAATACTATTTATTAAAAATATCAGAACAATATTCGGATAAAACCGATGAGTTTCGGCCTTTTAGACCCCGTTGTATGTATGTACTATATGTAGAAACTTCCCCAATTTTTAATTAATAACCGTAAACCCGATTAACTTAATTCTTTTTCCTAAAATCATCTAAAATTATATATAAAAATATAAAAATAAAAATTACTTAAAATAACAATAAAATTCGGAGGCTCGAAGCCGCTACTTTTTTCGTCCGGGCCTCATTGTTCGGTCGTATGAACTCCGAATTAAGCAAACTCAGTCCCTAAAATTATATTTTTCAATTATTTACAACATGACATTAGTTTCGCTAAAATCATAGTTAATGCGAAAAACACGGTTTTCGGGGTCCGTATTGATATATTTGTACAATAAACCGTGACTTATATTATTATTTAATACATTAACCCTTTATTATTATTTAAAAATAAATAATACTTTATTTTTTTACTTATTTAAATTAATTAATTAATTAATTAAATTAAATTAATTACTTAATAACATACTTAACTATTTAATTAATACTTAATTACTTAATTATATCCTTAATTACTTAATTAGCTATTCAAATAATTTATTAATTATCTTTATTTATTAATTATATATTTAATTTCTAATTATTATTAATTTTACTATTAATTATTTAATTATATTAATTTTACTCTTTTATTTTTCCCTCTTTTTTTCTCTTTCCTCTCTTCTCTCTCTTTATTCCCTCTCTCTTACTTTACCAATCCTCTTCTTTTTTTGGTAAGTTACCAATCCTCTTCTTCTTCCTCCGGTATCTCATCTTCTCCAACCCATCCTCAACCCATCCTCAACCTCCTCAACGGCCGGCAACGGCTGGCCGTTCCTCCAACCGTCAGCATCCCTTCACCGAAGCGGTGACCGGACTCCTCCCTATCCTATAAATAGGCCCGCATCCCTGCCGAACAGACGATCCGTCATTTTATCCACTTTCCAAGTTCTGGCAAGCGAGCTAGAGCTGTGACAGAGCTCTCATCCGCTGCGCGTAAAGTGAGAGAGAGAGAGGTGGAGGCGAGATCGCTGCCGGCGTCGAGGATCTTCTCCGCCGCGTGCACAGCCTCCGCGCACGCCGTCGCGTTGTAGGCAAGGATTTCGGAGCTCTGACTCCATTCCCAGGCATCTATTCCGTAATCAATCCAGGTTAGGTAGTTCAAACTTTTCCTCCTCTTCTGACTCATCCTCTTTCTGTTCTCTTCTCTTCTCAGTCCAGACCTCCGATTTTGAAACATATCCGCAATCCATTCCCTCCTACTCACTTCATCCTATCGGGCCCGCGTTCTCCGCCTTTGTCCATTTCTATTCACCTCGGATCCTTGAGATCTGAGTTCCGATCCTTATTCTTCACCTCCGCCTGAGGATCATCATTCATTCATCCACATATTTCCTTGCGCACTAATCATCCAGCCGAGATGTACACTCTCGAGTCTATCGTATTCAACCACAGGTGAACATTTCCGTGAATGTCATCAATTGATTAACATTCTACCTACTTGGATTAATATCAACGGAAGTCCAAGCATTCACCTGGACATAACCATCAGAAATTCTGAAGTTGTGCACGAGAACACGAAGAGTGTGATATACAACTACAATTAATGCATCAGTGAGCAACCGTGAGCCATCACCGACTCCGTGCAATTCGCTACCTCCAGAATTTTGACTCATCTGTAGCATTGTCGCGCCTCAAAACTGCATCGCATCGCCGCGATTTACCGAAAACTTCATTGCTTGGAGCCGGATCCTAATATACGTCATCAACATTTCACATAGCCTTCGTCGCGAATAACCGCCACCGGCAACCATAAATCGAGGATCGGAGCTTCGTCTTAGAATCGATCTGCATCTGAAGACCAGATCGTAATTAAACCAGTTCTCCACAGTTTCGAAGCCACTGCCGTTCGAACGCCTGGAATCGAATCTCGACTATTGGGGATTCTAATTCAAGCCGTTCGATCATAAGCAATGGAACAGCTTGTATTTCGGCATGCGTCAACATTAGGGATGTCAATTAGTCTAGCCATTGGGTACCCGTCCTAAATCCGTCCTATTTAAGGACCCCAAACCCGTCCCATTTACTTTTGGACTGGTTTGGATTTTGAATTGACTACCCATACGGGTATGGGTATGGATTTGGGATTGCATTATGGGTACCCGAACCCGAACCCGCCCCAAACCCGAATAAAAAATATATATAAAGATAGATACTAAGAAATATATATAAACATTAAATTACTACCTCTACTATGGTACATAAATGCTAATCGTATTCCTATATCCATAAATACAATACAAAATATAAAAAGATACTAAAAATACATATGACCACCCTATAATATACTATATATAGAATATAATCATATTTTGAAAATTAAAAGATTTTCCATTATTAATAACTCCTCTAAAAACATAAAAAACATAACAAATCTTAAAATCATAAAAAATATAAAAACTCCTCTTAAAAATCTTATAAAAATTACACTTAGTATATTTATCATATTTTGCATATTAAACACAAAACAAAATCAAAATTAAATAACAAAACCAACATAAAAATAAAAATTACCAAAAATTTGTTAAACTTCAAAAAATCATAACTAACTCAAGAAAAATCCCCTCGAAACACACAATATACCGTTTTAAAGGGAATTTCATCTACTTTCTACAGAAAATACAACAAAATTGTTTCCACCTTATTTTCACTCTTAAAAACTCAAAATACGTCACAGTTTTCAATAAACACTTACTTTTTTTACCTTAAAAATAAACCAAACACCATAAAAATCATAAAAAGCCTTTAAAATTTCATAAAAAACAATAAAATAAAATTAAATCATAAAATAATAAAATAAAAACCCAATAAAAATTTGAAACATTTTCTAATAATAAAAAAATCATAAATAATTAAAAATTACAAAAATAATATAAAATTTCATAAAAATCAAATAAAAATCTAAAAAATTCCAAAAATAAAATAAAAAATAGGAACCCCTTTTGCCTAAGTTTTTCCACCGATTTCCCCTACTTTCCAACAGTTTGCCTACCTGAGTTCGACACTCCCGTGCTTAACCGCTATACAATTAAGTTTATGAGTATAAATAAAATAAAGGAGATTAATTAGCCTTAATCTTTTCTGATAAAACTCACCTGGTCGATATGACGACCGATATTTTTCTCTCTGACTCTTTTACAAGTGCAGAAGAATAGTGATCAGGTGCGTTTTTCAGTTATCTACCACAAACTCCTAACCAACTACTCTAATACAACCTTTTGCATATAATACATTTTAAACATTATTAAACTACAATTATTATATAGAGCATCTAGTCCAAATAATATATATATATATATATAGAGAGAGAGAGAGGGTTGCCTCCAAGGGGAAGCTAACTTGCTCCTCCTACCATTTTTCCTGTATTTTTTTTATTTTTTTGAAAATGCTTCGCGGATTTTCATTATTATATTCCTATGTTATGTCATTCAAATTTTGTAGGAAACAGAGACACTTATGATCTCCATCCAGACATGGTCGATTTCAACAATTTTGCGATCGTTAAAAAATGACCGTCTAGATGGAGGTTGTAGGAGTCGTTGTTTCTCACGAAACTTGAATAACATAATATAGGGATACAATGATGAATTTTCACGGATTCATTTTTCAAAAAAAAATAAAAAAAATATAGGACAAATGGGGCAAGGGGAGTCAAGTTAGCTCCCCCGAGGACAACCCTATTTTTCATTATATACATATGATATGTATGACATTTGATGATGTATATGAAAAAAATATTTTATGTATACTGTAAATATATACATTGCTTATGTATCTTATTTATTTCAAGTATATTTAAGTATATATTTCATATACATTTTATTTCATTTCGGTTTAATTAGCCAATTCAACCACTTTTTCTCACCGTTTCAATTTAATCCAATTTTAAATGTTAATGATCTCGTTGAACCTGTTTGATTAAATGGTTCAACCAAATTCGATCATTTTCAGTAAAATTTCCGGTTCGGTTCGATGTCTAGTTCAGAAAATATTGGAAAAACAGTAAACAATTATGTTTACAACAACAGCTATTCAGCACCATAACCTAAGCTGATATGAGTACATATTCAAAATTTATTTGATTACTCGGAAGGATGTGGATTTATTATTTGAGGTGCTAATGGATAGGAATACACAAACACCTCTATATTTTTTCGTCATGAGAACGACTACTTGGAAGACAAAAGAAGCCACCTTGTTGGAATTTCTTTCCCTGTTATTGGTCTGACGAGGATTTGTTTTTTATTTTCCAAAATTACGTATCATCTTCAAATGAGACGCAGCATCAATAATTTACCTTCTATTATTGTTAACCATTTCCGAAGGAGCATTGAACCAAGGTTTTAAAAATCGGATCGTACATTGAACCGGTCAGTCTTCGGTTTGGTCCAACCGGATCGAACCGTCGGTCCAAATCGGTCGGACCAGTGATGACGTTAGCATGACATCATCATTCTCATCGATTCAGAAAAAACCGGACCGGGCTTAATTTACTGGTCAGACCGGTCGAACTGGTTTTTTGAACCAATAAAATCGGATACATATATGTAAGTATATATTTATATATCAATGAAATAATCGTTAGAAATTTCAAATCTTTAAGTAGAATAACGTGATTGCCTATTTCAAGTAAAATTATACAAAGTTAGTCGCATTTTCTAGAATTATATATGAGTATAATATTGTAATCATTTATTTACAATTGTTTCAAGAAAATTACTCTAAGAAAGTATTGACATAACGTATATTCAAAAAAAGAGAGGAACATACCTTATATCGCAGAAGTTAAGAAGGGCATATATGATAAAAACCCCATTATTTCATTATTTAAACCTTTATTTTTTGAAAATCACCAAACCATCAAAACTGGGTCAATCCGGGTCAACTCGGTCCGACCATCTGTGTCAACCCGATCCGACCATTGGTTGGACCCGATTTTTTATTTTTTATTTTTTTGAAATTAATTACAAAGAACCGACCGAACCGACCGGGTAAGAGCTGGTTCCCGGTCCAACCGGTCCGACCGGCCGGTCCGGTCCGATTTTTTATACCCTGTTGAACACGGCCTAAAATTCTTCTTTATGCGGGGCCTTTAAACCGGAGAGCCGACTTGATAGCTACCTTGGGCCTGATCACAAACTGTGATCCTAAAAAAGGATCGATCATGTGATGTGCCAACTATATTCCTGCAAGAGCAGAGCAGAGGACTGCGGTAAATGGATCGGACTTGATGGAGCGGTTCGCCGGTAAAGGCTCACAAAAACGCGGATTTCGTGCGAACTGCTTATCAAGATCGAGCAGCTCGGGCGTCCGATCGGTTTACAGCACTCCTCTGTACAGCAGAGGATCTGCGCTCCTTTCCGGCGAGCTAGAAATCGGCAGAGTCAACGGGTACAACTTCCTGCCAAATGCGGCGTTATCTAATATGTATATAGCGAAATATCGTCGGGGAAGAAAGCAAGCAGAAGCAGAGGTCGGAATCGTGGCATGGCCATAGGTGCTACCATTCTTCCGCTCCTCCTCGTCTTCCTCTTCAACTCGGCTTACGCCAGTAATACCTACCAGGTTCCGCTATGGCAGCTACAACCGGCGAGGAAAGCCGCCGTCCTTCAAGCTCCAGTTCGATGGCGACGACTAGTTCACAGTGCATACCAAAATCAACACTACCGTTACTTATACGATAATCTACGAGATAAGGAGGAACATGACGGACGTATGCATGGGAAGAGGGACGAAGTCAGGATTTTATTTGCTGGGACTAGATTGAGTTGATACTTGATATCCATATAATACAAATATCTAAAAATTATTTTGAAGAATTTTTGTCCTTTAAATAAGTATAAAAATGTACATTAAAAATGCATAAAAGTATAAACTGAAATTAAAAAAAATAAAACTCACATACATTGAACAAAAAAGTAGACTTGATTATAAAAATCTTATTATTAACCATTTCATATATTAATTAAAATAAATCTCACATAATACTGAGTGTTTCTGAAATTGGACTTGAGACTCAGTCCGTCAGGATCACATGGTGAACTGGACCCATGCCCGACTAATTATCCGGACTTCATTAGTAGTGAATTTTTTGATCCAACCACTGATTTAGTTGGGTAAGTAGTTTTCGGTTTAACCAGCTTAAAAAATGAAATGCAATTCAACTTGATTTTATTCAAAAATAGTTCAATTTAAGGAGTTGAACCCATGAGATTATTTGATCATCCAACACGACTTACTAATCAACTTAACCACAACCATTTCTTATAAATAATTGATCCCAAATATTATTACGTTATTATTATATTTTAAAGTATTTAATTCATATATCATATATGTGTAATATTTAGTGATGCATATGATAAAATATTGTATGTGTGCAAGATATTTATGTTATGCAACAACTTTAATAGCTATATATAGAAGTACGTATTACATTACATCATATACGTATCCATAGAGTTATATATCTTATATATTTTGTTTTTTTTTGCATGTGTTTGTTTACACTTATATGATTTTGTATGTGTGTGTACACACACATATTTACAACATATGTAGATCAAAATATTTTATACAAATACGTATTATTTTTCGAAAATGCATACTAATATATGCACTTACAAATTTATATCTTTTCTATATGTTTATTGATCTTTGCAAGTTTATGTTTGTGTATCTTTGTTGGTTCGATCAAATATTTCAATGATATTTAATTTATATTTAACACTTTTTTCTGACGAAAAGGAGGGTGAGATCCCAAGTTGGGAGTCACCGCAAAAAAAATTATATAATTTAAAGAAAAGTTACAAGAAGCACTACCTAGACTCCCAAAAGTTCAAGAGAGCTTTACAGTGAGACACTACATTTTCAGAATAAGACATCTGATTTTTAAAAACGAGCTCATTTCTTGCCAACCATAATGCCCACAACACCACAAATGGTTGAACAACATCGTCAGCAGAGTTGCTTCCTACACACCTTACTATCTTCCAGAAGTTCAAGGTCCCTTTCACATCCACCCAGGAGATCGCCATCTCCCTCCATACCTTCTTCGAGGCCTCACAAGTGAAGAAAAGATGTTCTGAATTCTCCAACTGCATCCTGTACTTATCGCATGTTGCTTCATGAAGTCCCAAAATCCTCGCCCTCCTAACCTTGTTACAAAGCTTCTCTCTCCTCAGGCAACAGAGGAAAATCTTTACTCTGCTAGGAATCTTACAGTTAGGGATGAGAATTAGGTTGGGCCAGCCCGACCCAGCTCGAAGCTCAACCCAAAAAGCTCGGCACGGCCTGGACCCAAATGAATACCGGGCCGGGCTTGGGCCCAATATTTAGGCCCAAATTCTTTTTGGGCCGGGCTCGAGCTTGGCTCGGTCCAGCCCGACCCGGCCCAAGGGCCCGACCTGAAGAGGGTCCGAACCCTTTTCTACATCATACATGCATGAAAACTCCCACCTATTTCATGCGCACTCTCTTTTTGTATCCTATCTTCATACAATGATTATAAATCAAGAAACTCAGGCGTATGACATGAGTTGATGATCATTGTCTTTCAATTTAGAATTAATTTTCCTTAATTAGTCTTTGGTTTAGATTTTATTGGTTATTCTTGAATTTGTTAGTTTTTATTTTTTCAATTAGAACATTTTCTATTATTGTACCTTTACCCAATATGGCTCGTATGCCCATTTTTTTAACATATAGGATCTGGTGCACCTGTTGTTGTTAACTAGATAAGTTTGTTTCACTCGTTCAATTTCTATACATGAGAGACATTCATGGTATATAGCATTGAGTGTACATGTGTAAAATGAGAAATCTTCGGATTTGGTAGAATTGAATTTTAATTGTTTCACAAGTATTATTGTACATGTTTTAAACAATTTTGACTTGTGTAACTTGAGTTGAGATTAACTTGAAATAAAAGACTCAAAGTTAATAATTTCTAATTGGTGGAGATAGGCCGACCCGGCCCAAGCCCGGCCCAAAGAAATTGGGCAAGTCCTGGGCTTGGGCCAACAAAAAAAATTTGCGGGCCTAAGCCCGGCCCAAGGCCCGAATTTTTTAAACGGGCTTGGGCCTAGGCCCTTCAAAGCCCGGCCCAGCCCGACCCATGCTCATCTCCACTTACAGTCTCAAATAATCTTCATGTCCTGGCACAAGTCACGATCTTGTCCCTCTCCACTTTTCCTCAACTCACCATATAGTTGTTTGACAGAGAATCTTGTGCCCGACCACTCGTAGTGGTCCCTTGCCTGAGAGAAGTCATCAGGAAAAGGAATCTCTTCCAATAGTCTAACCAAATCCTCCTTCCTTCTATCTGATAGTATCACTGCAAAACGTGGCATCCACTCTCCAGATTGGGCCACCTCTCACAGAATGATCTCTTTTGATGCTGCCATCGCAAATAGTCTTGGGAAGCGTGACTCTAGAGTGCCTTTCCCCGTCCAATCATCCTTCCAAAATCTGAACCCTCTTCCATCCCTCAGCTTAGGCGTTAGCCTATCTGATACAAGTGTCAAAACATCCCGCACCCCTTCCATAGGGATGATTCAAACCGAAAGGCCTCGGCTACCAAGACACCGCTCACCCCGTACAACTTCCTCATTAATCTTGAGACAAGGTCCATAGATAGACCCCAAATGTGCAACACCCACTTTGCCAACACCACCTTGTCCATGCATGCTAAGTCCCGAACTCCCAACCCCCTGCCCACGAGTTCCTGTGATCTCCTCCTATACTATCTTATGCATCCACAACTTCTACTATTTTCCATTCGGTCAAAAAAATCTTCTCATCATCTTTTCAATCTTCTTTCTCACTCTCATTGGCATCATCCTGGTTGAGAAAAAGAAAGTTGAAATGGCGGACAGAGTGTGTTTCAGCAACACCAACTTCCCACCCATAGATTATGTAGCTGCCTTCCAACCAGCCAGTCTATGCTCAATCTTCTGGACAACCGCTTCCCAGTCCTCCATCCCAAATTTGCCAGCCACCAACGAAAGGCCCGAGTAAGTAATCGGCAGGCTCCCCAATGGACAGCCAAGCATCTCAACTATCTTGATCCTTTCTTCATTCTGTAAACCAAAAGTGATAACCACCGATTTTTGCAGATTTATTTCTAGGCACGACAGACTACCAAAAATGCCCAGCACCTAAGGCTCTCTCCTGTATATCTCATCCGACCCGCTAAGAAAGAGCACCGTGTCATCCGCATAATGCGGCAACGACACTGAGATCTCATCAAGACGAAAGCCTTCACACCAGCCATCGTCAACCGCTTGCTTGAATATACCTGCCAATGCATCCGCTACCAGAACAAAGAGCAAGTGCGCCAAGGGACATCCCTGTTGTACTCCTCTTTGAGGTTGGAAAAAACCCCTCAGACCGTCCATTCACCAAGACTGAGAAAAATGACGTAGTGATACATCTTTTCATCCACCCAACCCAATTATCCAGGAAGCCCCTTTTCCTCAACGACAACTACAGGAAGCTCCGGTCTACACGGTCGTAGGCCTTTGCAAAATCAACCTTCTACAACACACCCTTTGTATCCCTACACTTCCACTCTAAACAAAATTTCCGAGGCCATAACCAACCCATTTGTCAATTGGCAGTCTAGAATGAATGCGGATTGATCCTCCAGAATAATAGAATCCATGATACCCTTGAGCCTATTCGTCAAGACTTTTGCCACGATGAGGTAGATCCCATTCGATAGTGCGATTGACCTGAAATTTTCTACTCTTGTTGGGTGATCTTTCTTTGGAAGTAAAAACATCAATGCCCTAATAACCTTCTTGAATCCCATGTTCCATTCTATGAACTCTTATAGCACCTCTAGGATCTCAGCCTTTAGAAGGTCCCCAACTCTTTGTAAAAGAAGATAGGAAATCCGTCCGGCCCTGACGCCCCATCCGCATTTAATCTCCGAACTACTTTCTTTACTTCGTCCTCCGTAAAGGGTGTCACTAGATCCTCTGTCTGCCTTGGTGATAAAGACTTCACCCCTCCCCTGCAACCCCCATCTAGTCCTCTTCCTTCTCCGCGACGTCTCTAGAAAATGACCTCTCAGTGCACTGCCTATTTGCGCTTCTCTGGAGATCCTCAGCCCCCACTTGAAGTTATAGAATGTGATTCCTTCTCCTTCCGCCTGATGCCATAATTGAAAGAATCTGGTATTTGCTCCCCTTCTCTTATCCATTTCCATCTGGACCTTTGTCTCCACTCCACCTCATCCTTCCGATCCTCAAGCATAATCTCCTCCAAAAGCTTGGATCTCTCCACTGACTCTCAAGTCATCTAGACCATCCAAACGAACCACCTCCTCTTGAGCTTGACCTCTCTTCTCTCTTCTCTCCAGTCTCACCTCTCTCCCGA
Source organism: Ottelia alismoides (assembly GCA_037367405.1). Taxonomy (NCBI): domain Eukaryota; kingdom Viridiplantae; phylum Streptophyta; class Magnoliopsida; order Alismatales; family Hydrocharitaceae; genus Ottelia; species Ottelia alismoides. The sequence continues at coordinate 244,605 of JAZKJV010001375.1, forward strand.
ACCCCTTTAGGAAGGACTTAAGTAGTATCAATTTAGCTTCCAAACGACCGACCGTCGAACCCACCAGACTCCATTCCCTCCACCGGTTTGCCAACAACTCCTTAAATCCATCTTCCAACAGTCAAGATCGCTCGAAGCGAAAAAAGAACCTGCCTCTTCCCTCTTCACCAGAAGACTAGAGAATGGGTGTATGATCAGAGTGAGCCCACGGAAGGGCCCCGCCCATGAGAGCGGGAACCTTTCCACTCCTCAATAGAGAGAAAAAACATGTCCAATCTCGATCCGGACCTCGCATTACGCCATGTATAAGCACAACATGTCGCATCAATAATGGTTAGACCCACAAAATGTGCCATCTCCAAAAACTCTGGTGAGCCATCACCCCCAACCCCCCGGGCGATTATCCGATAGCAACATAAGGTATAAATCTCCCCCAACTAGCCACACCCCCTCAACTTCTTCAGAGTACATCTGCGCCAAGTCTGCCCCTAAAGAGCCCCTCCCACTGCCATTGGACCCACAAACATTCATCACCATAAATGAGAGGTCATCTGTAAAGCGCCTGAGACGGACTGAGAGTGAAAAAGTGGACCTCCACACCGCAACCGCCTCGAAGTCCTCCTTCCTCCATCCCGTGAGCAGCCCTCTTGGCGCTCGTTGTGCCTCCATTTCCGCATCCTCGAAACTTCTCCCAATTCCTAAATCAAGACCAACCTCCACTACACTGCGAGTCAGCTTCGTCTCTTTCAACAAGAAGATATATACTTTGGCCTCCCTGATCAAATTGGCGACGCCCTGACCCTTTTCAGGTCTGTCCAGACCCCTCACATTGCAGGATAGCATTTTCATTTAACCACAAAGTAGTTCTTCTTAGGCAACTGTGGTTGCACTACCCCCAAACACTCCGCAAATCCTCGGTCTAGAGGGCTGAACTGATTCCGCCTTCCCCATATCGAAATACTAGAAGCCTATGGTGGGTGCAAAGGTTCCGTTCGCTCAGCATCTGCCAACAGCTCCACCCTTCGCCTCCTTCTAGCCGACTTCATCGCCGCCTCCTTATCAAAACAACCTCCGAACACTGGTCCCTCACCAGGCAGCTGAGAGGCCTCCCCTTCCAAAAGCAACCTTGTATTTTCTCCTCCACTAGCCATCACCACTTGCTCCAGGCCCGACTGCTGCAACTTATGGGCCTCCACCTGAATATTTTACACATGATTTTTAATTTTTCCGATTGGATCAGGAAACCCAATTGTTTTTTCTCACTGGCTTATTTTAGTTCGGTTTAAAAAAGAATGACATCATCATCTGATTGAACTGATTTAATTTCATGTTCCAACTCGATTCAGCGTTTTCGATAAGGTTTTCGTTGGTGTTGACTTTGTACTGGGCGGACAATGGCTTCACTGTAACATCCCCTGCACTACGGATGTGGGGATCTGCTAGATGAGGATCGGACGACCCTGATAGAAGGTCATGGATGATTGGCACGCATCTCGGAGTCGTCCAATCGTCATCCAACATACCCATAAGATCCTCTCTAACGACCAGGAGCCATTCGTGACCTACATACAGATGTCCATGTATGGCAAAGTCAATTCAAGTTATGAAACATGCTCCTTTGTTGTACAGGCAGAGCCGCTCGATCAAGATCGAGCAATTAACACAAAGTTCAGGCTTTGGTGGTTCTTTGTATGTGAATCGTTCGATCATGATCAAGCGGTTCCGACGATACAACAGACCTCTACGGTACAACAGAGGATCCACTCAATCATCCCTTGTACAATCCCGTCTCCTACGCTTTCGGTGTACCTGGAAGAATCAGGCAATCACGCGATTGTCTTGCTGGCATTTTTTTGCTATTGAAGCTGTATCCGTTAACTTGTTCAGGACACATCCAGGTGCGTAGCTGCGAGCCAGCATCCTGTGCTGTAGATCCTATGATGTTGTAATAGTTTTTTTCTTTTTTGCAAATTCGATTATAAAAATCCATCGTTATTGCAATTATTGCTCTACATATACTTCAAATTTCGCTCAAATTAATCCGACATCATTTAATATTTTATCTTAATGATAATTGACATCAGATTTGAGTGAAATTTAAAGGATAAGTAAAGAATTGATCAAAGATTTAATCCACATGGTTGAATCGAATTCGCCAATAAAATAACAATTACATCATATTTGGTGTAACTTACGTTATGACAAAAGATATGGTCCCCATTGACACTTCATAATACGACTATAGTTTATTGTCAATAATCAAATGAATGCGCATTTTTGGTAGCCATTTTAATATAACGAGCAGATCCTCTGTAGTACTGCAGATATTTGCTGTAAAGTGGGGCAAAGTTGGAATCGTCCGAACAAGATCGAGCGCTTATACGAAATCTAGGTTTTTCCGAACCCTTACTGTGTGAATCGCTCGAGCTTTGTCCAACTTTACAACAGACCTTTACAGTACTGCAGAGGATCTGCTTTCTTGAATCTATCCGGGGTCATTAATGCAGATCCCTAATGACACCTATGATCGCTGGTGGTTCCCAATAGACACGTATATTACGATCCCCAGCTTTCAAAACCAGAGGAGCAGAAGGGTGTCCGCTGTGAATACAAGCACATGTGTAGAGTAGATCCTCTGCAGTACTGAAGAGTTTGCTGCAATCAATCCGAGCCGCTCGATCTTGATCGAGTGGTTCACATGAATTTCCATGGTATAGGCCTCACAAAAACTGGGAATTCATACGAACCACTCGATCAAGATCGAACGACTCCGATGTTTCACCATTTTGCAGCAAAATCTGCAGTACCGCCGAGAAACTGCTCCCTAGGTGGAGATTCTATCTACTTGCAGCAGTTTTATTTGATCTCTTTATTGGTTACCCCAACTTCAAAAGATTCCATTAGGAGAAATCAACTAGATTAACTGTTGGGTCTTCGAGATTAATTATTTCTCTTATGCAGTAGAAGTACTAGCATTGCTCCAAGGAAATTTCACGATCCTCCAAAACAGGAGGGGAGATCCATGTCTCCCCCTCAAATATAATTGGGAATGGATCAGATGCAATTCCGATGTCTCTCCTCGCATCACAAAGTTATACCACTACAAGGAAAATAAACTGTGGCTACAGAACTATGCTCACAGATGTAGGGTTTGTGGCCACAGAATTGAGCTCTGGCTACAACACATTGTGGCCAGTAGCTATAGCTACAAGTCTCGTCACGATAGTTCTTTAACCACGAATATGTCGTAGCCACTACAAATGACCACAAAACTTATCGTGGCCACGGCTCTTATATGAAGACTTTGATCACGAAATTGTAGCTACGAGAAACTAGTGGCCATAGAATTATCGTGGCCACAAGTTTCCGTAACCACATTCCATGACCACAACTCATTTTTCTTGTAGTGTATGTACAATACGGTTTGCTTCTTAATATGAAACTTATGACGTACCTGTTTAATGCACTATCCTGCAACAGAATTATGGTTTCTAAACTTTTATATTTACTTCTGGAGATAAGAGTCATTATGAACGAGTATGTAACACAGATTTTAATTTTGTAAACAAAGTCATTCCACATGATAGATACTACAGGAACATTTTACCAGAATAGGCGAAATAGTACTCAACTCTTTCGCAACATGACCAAGCATTCGGACAGGTTTCTTACCTTCACTACAATAAATTTGACCTAAATTAATTACAAATTTAATATTCGTTAGCACATCTTCCATTGTTCAATTTACTCAACAAATAATATTCATTATATCATTTTCTAAATTCGCATAGTCACTGCTTTATCTTATAATAATGACTATTCATTAACGTCGCTATACAACAAGATGATTCTCTGGTAATGTTTTTTTAGTCCGTCACTATATCATCTGTTGAAATGTTATTTATAGCGAAATAATATTTTGTACTTAAAATTAGTGACAATTGTCATATTTGTTGCTAAATCATTGACGACGGTCAGTATAAAATAATTATCTGTTATCATTTTTGAACGTCAGAATTAACATTGATTGGTTCAAATATCAAACAAAAAGCAATGGATTAATAAGCATTGATAGATTGTTGCTAATAATACAGAAACAAATACGACTTTCATCGCTAACTTCAAGTATAAAAAATCATATCAAAACAGTACTCATCATTATATATTTAACAATGGATACTATAAGGATTTTTAAAAAAAGTTTTACTATAGACTCATTCTGTTATAATGCTTCGTCATTTCAGACTTTTGGCAATAATTGGCATAATTTTGATGTAAAGAGAAACCATCTGTACTCTAACCACTACTTGAAGTTGTAACTATATCCTCCTGGGATAAACTCGAAACTTGATTTCTACCATATTACCATGTTTTATTAGAAACTCGAAGCTAGTTAGCGGCAAGGACGAAGCTAGATTTTTACTAGACTAGATTGGATCTGGATACATGCTATACAATGTCATTTCTTTTGCATCATACATAAATATCTTCCTTGCGTTATTCTCCTAAAGTATCTGAAATATACATGATGAAGTTATAGAATAATGAATAATTTGAAGGGAGCTGGGAGCCTAAGCCCCGGGAGTAGGTAACTACCTACACCCGGCCTTTTTTTTTGCATGATTTTTGAGTTTTTTTGAATGAAATCTTAGGGGAATTTTCTTAATATATTGAGAGAAATATGTGTTTCGAGTTTCATGCAAAACAAACATTACTAACACATTCATCTAGAAGGGGTCAATTTCAGTAATTCTAAGACCGTTAAAATTTGATAGTCTTGATGAAGATGATAGGAGTATCGAATTAAGTTGAATTTTGAATGACACCATGGTGATACATAGTGATCTAATTCCCCCAAGATTTCATTTCAAAAAAATCAAAAATCTATGAAAAAATGAGTCGGGTGTAGGTAGTTACCTACACCCCTGGGTGTAGGCTCCCTTTTCTCTAATTTGAATTCTATAAAATGAAAAAAAAATCTCATTAATTTTTTTGCAAAAAAAATTTTTTGAACAAAAATAAAAGACATGAAGTACACGAGTTTCGTAAATTATATGAAATGCCAACCACAGAATATTATCAATTGCGATTTTTAATCGTGATCAATTTTCTTGTATATTATAGTCATCTTAGTTTTGAAATACATCAACCCATACCGCTCATCATGCTAGCAATGTGCTAATTTTGTGATCCTCAAAAAATAGGAAAATTGTGACAGAATAATATGAAATACTATATCTTACTGCGCAAATCTTATCTTTGACAATAATATGGAATACTGCAGAACATTATTATTGCATAAGCATATAATCATATCTGGCAGTAAAAAATTGGGAAAAGAGTAACTAAAACTAAATACATTTACATGAGATTGGACTCATATTCAAGTTCCCCCTAGAAAATTTAATTTGTACTCCACACAAACTTTTCGATCTAAGACTGTGGGTGAACAGACGCAATAGAGGGCACAAAGAAGCTTAATAAGCATCTATGTAAATAAGTAAACCATCGGTAAACACACACAACAGGAAACTTATACGTAAACAAACAGTGCAAGTGCAAAACACTGTGCTGTCGAGCACCAGCAAGCACTGATACCTGATGGGGCTCGCAGATGCAGGCTAGCGATGCGGCAGGTGACTGGGATGATCCACAGGAGGAAGGCGCAGGCACATTGACAATCAACAACAAATCGGATGGATTCAGATACATATTGCTTCAACCTTTTTAATATCAACTGCAGTGCACTGTTGGGAAAAAAGAAACAATCAATGCAGGCCATTGCATTTTCATTGATGAAGCATAAGTACAATTGAAGTGAAATTTAACCAAAGTTTACAAGGACAACTAAATCCAACGCAATCCAGTCTAGCCAACAAACTAAACTCGATTACCAGAGCACCCAACTCAACACATAATTTGATCTTGCGATTTTTAGAATTTGTGATTATTCTTGAAATTATGTACAGATGCACAAGAGATTAGACGTCCTAAGCATGTGGTCTCACATAACTAGGCACCTGGTCAGTGACTTTCCAATTCCATACAGGAGCTGATATGGAGGTGATAAGCTTCAAGACATGGAGAGCAGATCTCATCTAAGGTCAGAGTTTTCCATGATACAAAACTTGTGGACATCGCAACCATTGTACGGTCCAACAGACTATAGCACAATACCTATAAGAACATGCAGAGTAAAAAGTATATATTTGCTTAGAAGATGTGATACCTTATATCACCAAATCGCGAGAAATATAAAGTACTATTTCTTTACAATCAATCGCTACACATTCTTGCCATTGTTTACACTTTATTGATGAATAAAATACTTTGCTACCAAGTTGCATGAAACATAAGAAACTGTCTTTTAAACCATGGAATGTATTAAAATTCAATAAACAGCATATGGACGGTCTCCAACTTATCCAACGCACATGACTATGCCATCCATGGAGGGATATCTTCACTACCATTGATCATTGGAGTCATCAAAATATTACTAAGATTGACTGTGAACTGAGTGCAAATGAAAGGGATAGAATCTAAAACAAAAACATGACTGTCGATATACCTTGAATCTTAACCATATGTTTTGTTGACCCAGTTGAAGAACTGTTTTTCTGCACTCTCCACAAGAAGGTTGGGTTAAGCCTGTTGCACTGGACGTGGGTCTCGCTTACCAATCAGCGAGTCTGTTGCGGGGTCATTGGGAGAGGGTTTGCGGGCAAAGCCCACAAAATTGTATAAACGAATTCTTTTTGATTTGGGTAAATTGGATCCGTTTGTCTTAGGGAGCCATTTGATTTGTGCTTGTTTGCTTCCGCTACTCGCAAGAACATTGTTATGGAGATTATTTCCGCACTCCATAAGATTTATGAGAAGTTGCTGTTCCGGAAGCTACATGGGAGGAGTGTGCCAATAAAGTACAGCGGAATTGGTGTTATAATGAAGTACAGAGAAATTGGTATTATAAAAAAGATTGTACTTAAAAGTAACTGACGAGAGGACTAGGTGGTTGTTATTAACAGACTCAAATATATTAACAGAGAGGTCTCTTTTTTCTACATGGGCAAAATAGCAAAAAAAGGCATCCGAGTATGATACATGAAATTTCGGCACCGACCATGTTCCACCTTTCTTGTACTTAAAAAGAAACTAACGACAAAACTAACTGATGTATGTTAACTGGCCCAAAATCAGAATTCTACAACCGCAAAATAGTAGAATGACTATACAGAAATTATGCACTACAAACCAGTCCGCAGTATATACCTTCAGATCTTTACATATATTGAAGAAGCAGGTAACCATTTCTGTTATATATTCTATGCTAAAGATTTTCTGCATTCTACCATTATTTTGTTTTGTCCAACGAAGTGGCACCAAAAGCACGCAATGCAGACCGATAAAAAGTGCATAAATGGTCCTGGGCTGATGGACATAATACTGTTCGGAAAGTTTATATGGCCTTCTATCAGTCGATAGCCTTCGATCCAGCAAACGCTTCAAACAGGTTCACTGACATTTGGAAGTGGAAGGTTCCCCTGATGGTGAGGATTTTGTTTGATTGCTATGAAAGAATCGTATGTTGACTGCTGAGCGGAGAGACAGATTTTTCCCTGGAGCTAGTGGGGGCGTGCCAACCGTGTCTTGAAACAAATAAGGATGTCAAGGATCTCTTCTTTCTGGCGCCCGGTTGCAAAGGAGGTGTGGGCGGCATCACAGGTCGAGCTGGAGTCAACTGCCGGTTGGGTTGGTTTTTGGAACTCGATGGATAGGTGAGGAAATACAAACGGTCATATCAAGGTTTAGGTGGCGGTTATTTTTTGGTCCATGTGGCTTGCGCGGAATGGGAATATCTTTTGTGGAGAGACAATGTATATGGAAAATGTTATACATGCGAAAAATTAATGATATTTTGGTCTATGTAACTTCTCTTTTGATATTTAACGTGAACATATAGAAGCTTACGGGTGAACGTCTACACAACATCACACCCTTTTTCCTAAATAAAATAAAATAAAAAGTGCATAAATTACATCATTTGTTCAGGAAGATCAGTTTAACAAACTCTTAAATCCATTATATCAGATAAAGATAAAACAGCCAAGTATGTCACACCAAATTTCATAGATAATGATTCCAGATGTTATCATAAATGAAATATCAGCCGTTTTAGCAACTCTGAACTTAATAATAATATAATAATACCAGAATCTAAATTCAAGATAACCAAAAGAGTGGCAATTAAAGCATGCGGCTTTAAAGGATCCACGTTATAGATTTTACTCTGCCATTGCTGTCTGTGAAAGATGTACAGATGCGCTGACGTGAACAACTTTTAGACAAATTCTACATTTAACCATTTGGAAATGAGTTGTTCGTTATCGTAAATTCTTTTTTTTTTAGAAACGGTGGGATGGGCCTCCTTTAGAGGGCCATCCAAAAAATATATTAATTATAAAAAAATATATATTTACAAATGCCAGTACTCCAAGAGGGCTCCAGCATGCCCAAGTACATTTTCAGGATAGAACCTAGATTCATCAAAAATCGTACTATTTCTGCCCAACCAGATGCACAATAACAACGCACACATTTTCAGTCTATCGCCCTCTGAGCCACTCCACCTCCTGCATGAGTCCCAAAAGCAGGTCTTGCTACTCCAATCGAGGCCCGTGATTGCCGCTCTCCGCCAAACATCAACCGAACTAGGGCATTAGAAGAAAAGGTGGTTTACATCCTCCGCTGCGCTACCGCACCTACAACATTCTTCCACAGCTCCGAGGAAGAGCCTTGCTCTCCTCGTTGCTGTCAAAATTCTTTCCCTCCTCAGAAGCCATAAAAAACCTTAATTCTAATAGGAATCCGCCAGGACCAGAGCATACTACAATCTCCTGAGATCACAGGCGCCTTCCGAACCGAGAAGGAGCCGTCCCGCCAACCCCAAGCGTCACGACCCGTCGTCAGCACCTCCCGACCGGAAAGCTGATCAGACAGACACAGAAACTCATCCAATCTCTGATCCGACAGCTCCGTCACGAAGGTAGGAGACCAGGACCCGTCTCTCCACACCTCAGCCACAATCGCATCCTTATTTGAAGCCAACGCAAACAATATCTGGTAGCGATCGCATAAAGCACCACTATCTGTCCAGTTGTCCCTCCAGAAACAAAATAAGTGACCGTCGCCAAGCACAGGCCGCAAGACCCATGGTAGATCCGACAAGACCGAACAAATCCCTATCCAAAAAGTGGTCCCCCCCCCGCCGACTGTCTGGACCGTCAGACTGGAAGAAACACCGTAGATCGCCTGGATAAGAGTCGAGCACAGATCACCACCGAACCCCCAGATCTTCATCACCCACTTAGCTAGTAGCGCTTTATTCATAACTCCCAGATTTAGAACACCTAAGCCGCCCTCTCTGGTAGGCTTAGAAATCGATGACCAATCAACCAAAGTCAATCCCCTGTCACTCCGAGATGACGACCAGAAAAACCTACGCATTAAAGACTCCAGCTTAGACTGGATTCCCATAAGCAGGGTCCTCGTGGACAAGAAGAAAATCGGGATGGCTGAGAGGACAACCTTAGTCAGAACCAGGCGGCCACCCCTCGATAAGAGCGCAGCCTTCCACTCTGCTAATTTTTTCTCCAACTTCTCAACCAACGGCAACCAGTCGACCTGGCACAGTCTCCCCGTCATAAGGGGCAGACCCATGTAGGAAATAGGCAAAGCCTTCACTGGCGTATCCAAAATCACACTGCAAGTCTCCAAATCCAAAGCCGTCAAGTTAAATGGCATGAATGCCGACTTGGCACCATTCACCCTCAAACCCGAGAGATCACCAAATATATCAAGCACCGCATTTACTGCTCTGCACTCCTCAATGCCCCCTTCCACAAAAAAATGTATCGTCCGCATACTGCAGAAGAGGAACCGATAAGCCATCTCTGGAGAATCCTCTGAAAAACCGCCCTCCTCCGCCACCCTGGACATGACTGCCAAAGCATCAACCTTCATGACGAATAATAGAGGCGCCATAGGACATCCTTGCCTCACACCCCTCTGTGGCTGGAAGAAGCCACCCTCCTGCTTCCCATTTACCAAGATCGACATCGAAGCGGTAGTGATGCATCTTTTCATCCAATCTATCCAGACATCTGGGAAGCTTCTCCGTATCAAACCCCAAATGAATTTCCAACACATACTGTCATATGCCTTTGAGAAATCAACCTTCCAAAGAAATCTCGTAGCTCCTCTCCTCTTCCAATCGGCGGCCATCTCTGAAGCCACAACCACCCCATCCAGGAGCTGACGCCCAGGAATAAATGCGGATTGAAGCGGAAGGACAAGGTCATCCAACACACTGCGAAGCCGGTTTGCCAACACCTTGGCCAGTATGAGATAAATCGCGTTCGACAAGGCAACGGGACGGAAATCCCCAACTCTGACAACCCCTTCACTCTTCGGCAACAAGAACAACAATGCTTTATTAATCTTCTCCAGTCCCATATTCTCCCCCCTTAAACTCGTTCATCATGGCCACAACATCCTCTTCCACCACTCCCCAGAACTCCCTAAAGAAACAGACTGGGAAGCCATCCGACCCCGTGCAATCATCAACATTGAGATCAAAGGCTGCTTCATGGACCTCCAATCCATGGAAGGCCGTATCGATATCGATATCGTTTCGGTCCGCCCGAAAAAGGATATATTGGGATATATCGACGATATATCGACGATATCGGTGGAAATGTCGAAATGGTTCAAAAAAGCCATTTTTTTGCCATTTTTCAGAAATTAACGTCATCTAAGATATCAAACCAACAAATAACCTACAAATAAACACTTATATCACACATATCTGTCATTTATAGACCATATATTGCACATATCGGTATCGCACATATCGGTCATATCGAACATATCGATATAAATATTGAGAATTGACTTATAGATATTGGAAATGGATTTCATTCAAGTTCTTATAACATGAAATACTACAAATATACACCTAGAAAATACATATAGATCATTTATGAGGACTATGATCCTTATAGCGCACATATCGCTCATATCGAACATATCGTTGATATTGTTAGTTGTTGACATACTATATATATTGAAAATAGAGTTCATCCAAGTACTTTGATCACTAAATAATTAACAAATGTACTCCTACTCTTTTAGATAACACATATCGATCATCTATAAACCTTATATCGCATATATAGATACGGCAGTACTGTTAGTTGTTGACCTATATATATTGAAAATGGAGTTTATCCAAGTTCTTAGATCACTAAATAACTTACAAATATACTCTTAGATCACACATATCGATCATCTATAAAGCTTATATTGCATATATCGATCATTTCGAACATATCGATATTAATGTTGATTCTTGACTTATAGATTTTTTTGAAGAATTGACTTATAGATATTGGAAATGGATTTCATTCAAGTTTTACAACATGAAATAACTTGTATATACACACCAAGTTGAAGAACCATTGTATGCGCCCCCGACCCGGAACAAAGTATATAAATCATAGATTGTTTTAATACTAGGTGTAGCTAGATAGGTAGTGGAATCAAGCTTGCATGAATAATAGCATTGATATATTGGGATATCGACGAAATATCGGCGATATCGGTCGATATCTTGTACTTTTTGTACTGAATCCATTCATTTTTTATCGATATGGGCCGATATATCGGCGATATATCGCTGATATCCCTATAAAAAGATATACACTCCGATTTCGATACCCCCAACCTCTCGATACCGATATATCGACGATATATCGCCGATACGGTCTTCCATGCTCCAATCTTGAATACTCTGCCACGAGTGACTGTCACTGTACATCCGTCAGACACTTAGAACCTCTCCCTGACTAGGTAGCCACTGTATATGGCAGACGCCTACTGAAGCCCCGAAAATATTCCACCAACGCTCGCCCGATCTCCCTATCACCACGAATAGTACCATCATCTATTCTGAGCTCATGAATCATATTTCTCCTTCTTCTTTCACTTGCCACCGCATGGAAGAAGCGAGTGTTCGCGTCCCCCTCTTTGACCCATTTCTGCCTGGACCGCTGTCTCCACTCTATCTCTCTGCGTCTGTCCTCCTCAATCACCGCCTTATGCAAAGCCGCAAGCGCAACCCTTTCGTCATTGCTCAATTCACGAGAGTCCTCCAGACCATCCAGCCTCGCAATTTCTGTCACTGCCCCCTCACGTCTCTCTACTCTGCTCCTCCTTATCTCTACACTGTGGGCCTTCAATCTTTCGTGCAACATCTTTAATTTCCCGGCCAGCTTCTGCGTTGCCGATCCCTCCACTCTTAAGGAGCCCCAAAGATGAGAAACCAAGTCCCTGAAGTCGTCTTCCAAAAGCCACGACCTCTCGAATCTGAACATCGTTCGGGGGATCACCCCCCCACCTGAATCCCAGCAAATGGGTGTATGATCTGACCGCGATCTAGGAAGAGTCGTAACCATCGCACGAGGGAACCTCTCCAACATCTCAGGAGAAATAAAAAATCTATCCAGTCTCGAACGCACAGAGGAGCTACGCCAGGCGAACTTCATGTTCCCAACATCCACAACCTGTAGTCCCAAACAGCTCACGCAATCGGCAAAGCCGTCCGATTCAGGGTCCCTCCCACCTAGCGATGCAAACGAACGAATACGAATGCGAATTCAGGTCATACCATAACAATATTCATTTTATATTACGAATACGAATGTTATAAGAATGTAAAAAATCAAGATCCATATCCTCAAAATACGAATACGAATACGGATATGAATCTTTTACGAACGGATGCGAATATCAAACGAATATTGCAATAAAAAATTATATATAAAAGCATACCTGATTATTTGGCAATCACTTCCGCATTACTTCCATATTATGACTTGAATCTGAAATTTAACTTAGTATGATACAATAATATAATAACGAATAATGCAGCAAAAGGGTTTGATGAAAACAAATAAATATCTTGCAAAATAATGATAAAAATTTGAAGTTGCAGACATAAAGCAAAATATAATATGTCTAATTTCAAATAACAAACATTCCAAATAACATCCAAAGAGATAAATCGTCTACAAACATTCCATACAAATCTTCTAATAAGATCAACCATATTCTAATTTTTTCTAACAAAACAATCCATATACAAAAAAAAACATTACAAGAATATGAATTTTATCAGATCGGTTGCAAATGGAGGCGGAGGGTGGCAGTGGCGCAACGCAAGGGGGCGGAACCGTCGGGGTGGAACGGACGGCAGCCGGCAGGGGCAGGACAAGAAGGGGACGGAAGGGTGCGGGCCGCAGGGGCAGGGCGGCAGGGGCGGCGCCGGGCTGGGCGGAAGGGGGGCAGAGGGGGGTGGAAGGGGCTGCGGCCCTGCGGTGGAAGGGGGTGCAGAGGGGGGTGGAGGGGGGCAGAAGGGTCTGCGGTGGAGGGGGGGGCGAAAGGAGGGCGGAGGGGGCGGAAGAGGCTGCGGTGGAAGGGGGCGGAGGGGGGCGCAAGGGACAACGGCGAAAGGGGGGCGGAAGGGGGGGCGAAAGGGTGGCGGAAGGGGGGCGGCAGGGGGGCGGAAGGAGGGGCGGAGGGGGCGGTAGGGGGGCGGTAGCCGGGCTGGAGGCGGAGGGGGCCGGAAGGGCGGCGCGCGGCGGTCTGGACTGGGAGAGGAGAGAAGGTCGGCGTGGGGGGTGGGACTTCCGTGGGTTGTTGAAAAATTTTGGGGAAGAAACCCTAGGTATTAGGTAAATAAGTTAAATAAAAATAACCCATTAAGTAACGAATATTCGTATTCGCTAACTAAGGATTCATATTCGTATTCGTATCCGAAAAAAATTTGTTTCCAATATTCGTATTCGTATTGCCTGTTTTAGAAAAACAAGATCCATATCCTCTTAAAAACGAAGACGGATACGAACGAATACGAATATAACCGCATCTGTTTGCGTCCCTGCTCCCACCCCTTTGACCCGGGCGGTCATGGACGAACAGAGTAACATTGAAATCCCTGCCTATCACCCATAGTGCGCCCGGGAACAACCCACCAGCCGTGCGCAACTCTTCCCACATGGTCACGTTACTGACTCCCCCGGGTTCCCCATACACTGAAGAAACCAGAAAACAGCTTTCCTGAGATTTGCACTCAAGCAGGACCGTCATAGTCCTGGACCCCAAGTACTCCTCAACAGCTGAAAACATGTCCCCATTCCACGCGAGGACTAGACCGCCAATACTACCCGCCGAGGCCACCGCCCTAAACTCCGACAGCTTTAAGCCCCCAACTGTTCACCAAGAAGTTGGCTCCCAACTCGCCACCTTTATCTCCTACAGTAAAGCCACATCTGCACCCCACGACCTTAAGAGTTCTCCCACAGCCATCTTCTTCTCCCTACCCCCCAACCCCCGCACATTCCAAGAGACAATCTTCATTTGGATCCACTCGGAGGGTTTTTGCTGGGCACAGATACCCCAAGACATTCCGCAACCTGCACGTGAATGTCCGACTCCGCATTAACCAGACTGGGATGCCCCCCTCACTGCTAGGAACCTCCCCATAAGGAGGGCAAGAGGGATCTTCAGCAGCCGCAACACGGAAGACGAGGGAGTCTCCCTTGTCCTCCAACTCCCGCTCCAGCCACAGCCTAGCTTCAGGCTTGCGACGCTTACGCGATAGGAGCTCGAGCGTGTCAGCCCGAACCCTCTTGTCGCTTCCCCCAAAAGCCAGCCTACGATCTCTTCATTTTCTTTCTGCGGCGAGAATTTAACACTGCATCTTTCAGCTCCGGACCAGCACAACCGCACCCGGAACAGAGGTTTCGCGCAATATGCCATCACCATGGGAGCCTTCTTCTACCGCAAACACCCCCATCGGATATGAAGGGGTTGGAGGCGACGGTGATCCTCCCTCCCCCACAGGGGCCAGAGGAAGGGTAGGTGGAGCGTAGCCACCCATCAGTGCACGATCTCCCCCCGTCTTTACAAGCGGCGCACCAACATCCATCGACATCCGCTCGGGCGAGGGGATCAAAGCATGCACCTCGCAGTCATCTGCACCACATGCTCCTGCGCCAAATCCCTCCTCCTGACCAGAACAAACCAAAGTCTGCGCAGGGACTCCCGCCCCATTCCCCATCGAGGCACTCGAAAAGCCCCAGTCGGATCCCCGAGAGACAGCCGGATCCGGAACATAACCAAAAACCTGGCCCGATCTGAGCCCAGCGGCAACCCCAGCATCCGGATCCAATATGGGGGTAACCCGATCCGAGACCGCAGCAAAGCCAACAGAAGGTCCACCAAACCCAGCGCAAGGTCCGCCAGACCTAGCCGTCAAATCCGGAGAGATTACCACATCCGAATCCTCATTGAAATCCCCGCACAATCTGCGAAAAAC
Source organism: Ottelia alismoides (assembly GCA_037367405.1). NCBI lineage: Eukaryota > Viridiplantae > Streptophyta > Magnoliopsida > Alismatales > Hydrocharitaceae > Ottelia > Ottelia alismoides. Next base: position 260,044 of record JAZKJV010001375.1, read on the forward strand.
GACCGCCAAATCCAGAGCAGGATTCGAACCATCACCAATCAAGGCAGAATGTGTAACGGCCGCCGAAACCCTCGCCTTCCCCTCCAGCGGACCCGTGGCCTGGCCCACCCGCAAACCACGTGGCCTTTCAACCGCCGCCTATGACCCCAACCGGTCAGGCGAGTCCAACCCGTCCGGCAAATGCACCACTACCGAAGAGGACAGCCCCTCCACCCGGGTGAGATGAAGGTAAAACACCGCCCTGCCGACCTTGAAGATTTTCACCAGGGGGATCTGACTGCCCACCCCCAACAATGAGGCCACCAAACCGCTGCCTTCACCAGGGCGTAAACCGATTGGAGTATGGCCTCCACCTCGCCGAACTCCCAAAGCACTTCCTTCACCGTTTCGAGCCTCCGACACCTAATCGGGAGGCCCCCAATCTCCACGTGCCATGTCGGAGGAGAAATCAACGCCCCATCGTGCAGACGGGGACGGCGCCATTGAACCGACTGAGGGAAAACCGCGCTGCCATTGGACAAGAACTCGCTCATCTCTGCCTGTTCCACCCCTCGGATACACAATGCCGAATCGAACAGCCAGACCCCATCCTCGACGCATCCAACCGATCGACCAAGTTCCAGCACCTCCATCACCTTTAACATATCCTCCTTGGGTCCCTCCGCTATGATAACCCCATCTACTGGGTCCGGAAGGACCCCCTCGATCTCCATATCCACCGCCCCAGCACTTGCACCCCCTGGACGACCGGAAGATGCCCCAGTGCAGTCCCTGCAGATGTGCCCCACTCCTTGACATCCATAGCACACCGCCTCCCTCAGCAGGCACCTACTCCCAAGGTGCCCTGCCCTCCCACACCTAAAGCACCTCCGACGCTCGAGAAGGCCCAACTTCCCCGCTCGCTCCTTACCCTTGCCGACCTCATCCCCACGCACCCCAGCCATGGGGTCTCCATCTCTGGTCGGAGATTGACGCTCCAGAGCCTTTCCCAAAACATCCCGGCGCTTCCAAACTCCCTCAGGGATGGTCGCCGGAGGGTGGTTCCCAACACGATCCCTCCAGGAGATCCCTCCCAAGACCCCAAGCGACGACTCGCCCTCCATCCTTCATCTACTAAAGATCAAAAGATCGTTATCGTAAATTATCGGCTATATTCAACTATATGTCTGCAATATATCCTTATCAGATGGGATGGTTTCAAAGGCAAGCAGGCAATGAGAGGGTTTCTTCGGAGGCGATGATGGATCGGGAGGGGGATGCACTCTGCCTCGAGCAGGGTCGCATGACCTTGAAGGAGCCACTCATCTTATGGTCCTCGGAACCTTTCTTCTCCAGGTTCTAGGACCGTAGGACCTAGGCTGAAAGAGATGGTGGCTTGATGCCCATCCAATGGGGTTCCAGGCAAATGTGGCACGTGGGAGGCAAGGGAAGCTCTGCCTCGCCTCTATGGATGGATGTGGTAGCTGCTGCCCATCCAATGGGGGTCCAGTGATGATGCCCACAGATCTGGAGTGTGCCTAGAGACCTCCATGCTTCCTCACCAGCAGAGTTCTCCACACAAGGCTCTGGGGCTGGGGAGCATGGCTTGGAGGAGGGGGAACGGTAGCAGCTGAGGGGCAAAGGAGGCACCACTGCATGAGGGAACAATGCTGTTGGTGCTTCCGCTGTGGTGGTGATGGGCATTTGGCGTAGGAGTGCAGGAGTGGTCTGATTTGTTTCGGTTGTGGATACAAGGGCCACAAAAGTTGGAGTGTGCCGCTGCTGCCGTACGAAAGGGATCTGGATGAAAAATCCACAGTCGATACCCTAACCAATTGATGGGGAGCTCATCGGGGAAGGCTGTGATTTGGTGGTGGAAGAAGTTATAGCACGATCCTGCCTTGGCTTCGCTTGTGATGCGGTGAAGATTGGTCCCTCCTTGGTCTGTCTACGAGGACTAGCTGCTGAAGACATTGCGAGGCTATGATTGGTGCGGCTGAAGACTGGTCAGGGAGATCAAATGGCGCAGACCGAGATTCCGAGATGGTGCAGACTTTAACATCCGTTGATTTCCTGTTGTTGTGAGGGGTGCGCTCTCATGGTTGGAAGAGGTTGTGGCTTTGTGCGCTACAGCTTCCCACCTGGTGAGCTGTTTGATGTGAAGGCTTATGGATCCATTGAAGGAGATCCCTGAAAGGCTGGAATTTCATGACAGATGCACAATGTTTCAAGTGGAACCAGCAGGGGTGGTGTTTAATTTTAGGTCTACAAGTAGGCCCCAAAGAGAGATCTCGAGGCTAATACTGTAGTGCACGGGATCTTCTGACGCCATTTTGGTTCTTTCTCTGATGCTCAATTGGTGCTTCTGTCGAGGAAGAGCAACATCGAATTGGTGAGTGTGGCTAGAGAACTAGCCACAAAGCTGCAGCTGTTGATGCGGCTGCCTGAGAATGGTGACGGCTCTGTAAACATGCATGTAAACATGCAGAATATCGATTTTCGGAGAGGTAAAGGGGTCCTACATCGAGATCCTAAGAAGGGAATGGAGAGGTAGGGACCTTCGAGACTACCTGGGCCTACAGGGAAAGGCACTGCAATTGTTTCAGAGGAAGAGGTGAAGGGCAGATGAGGCGGCATGGGAGGCTAAAGACTTGGAAGATTCCCTATCCATGCCAAGTGATAGTGCGCATATGGAAGCATCTCGCCAAGGAACATGTGGTGAAGTGCAACAGTATTGAGTTGGCTGGGGATGCTCCAATGATTGCAGGATGAGGTGTGCCACCTAGAATGCTCGGGGTCTGTGGCAGTCGAACAAACGAAGGATGGTAAACTCCCTCAACGAGTGGAGGACAGATGTGGTCGAGCTGTAGAAGACGAAGCTGGAGAGTTAGGATGTTCCCACAGATTGTTGTTGGTCCACGAGAATCTGATTTTAGGGTGGTTACTTCGGTTAGCGCTTCTGAGGGCATCTTAGTGGGATGGAACGATGATCTTTTGGAGCTGCTTGATAAGGTAGAGCTGCAACATTACCTCTTGGTCGTACTCAAAGGCGCTCGGATGGAGTGTGTCTCCTCTTCTGTGAGGTTTATGGTATGTCTGACGTTATTGCAGTTGCCCACTTATGGGATGAGTTGTGGTCAATCCACACCCGTTTCCTGAAGCTTGGGTGGCTGGTTGGTGGTGACTTTAATGTCATGCTCTTTGTTGAAGACCGCCCTGGTAGAAGAGGGATGGACTGGGGTTCCCCTCTTTTTGCCAATTTTTAAGAGAGATATCCTCGGATGCCTCCGATGCCACAAATTCGCATTACACATGGAGGAGCTCGATGCTACGGTCTTGCATGGATGGCTTCCTTGGCTCGATTGAGTTGATGGAGGCTTTTTTGTTGGCTATTATCTCTTCTTCATTGCACGTGCACTCAAACTCCGTACTGATTTGCTAGGACTACGGCAAGGAGAATCTCCTTGATAGCATGTTTCTTCAAACACTCTTAGCTTTCGGATAACCGTAGTAATTCTAGAGCTAATACGTGCAACAAAACCCGACTTCTGGAAGGGATGCATTTATTAGATAAATTGATTTGGAGAAGGCTTATGATTCTGTCCCACGAGAGATATTGTGGAGAGTTTTGGGGAAGAGACAAGTGCCCGTCCTATACATTAACCTCATAAAGGACATGTATGATAGGGCTTTATCTTGTGTAAGGACACCGTCTGGGAAGACTGGCTATTTTGACATCAACATTGGTTTACATCAAGGTTCAACTTTGAGTCCATTTCTTTTTACTTTGATTATGGACGAGTTGACAAGTCACATTCAGGATGAGTTACCTTGGTGTATGTTATTTGCTGATGATATTGTGTTGATTGACGAGACTAGAGATAGAGTAAATGAGAAGCTCGAGGTCTGAAGACATGAGGTGGAGAGTAAAGGATTTCGTATAAGTAGGGCTAAGACAGAATATATGGAGTGCACCTTTGATGGAAGCAATGGTGAAGGAATTGAGGTGAAGATTGGTGATGATAATATTCAGAAGAGAGATTCTTTTAGATATCTGGGATCTATTTTGCAACATGATGGAGAAATTGATGAGATGTTACTAATAGAATAAATGCAGGCTGGCTAAAGTGGAGAGGAGCCTCTGCTGTTCTCTGTGATAAGAAAATTCCTTTAAAAATTAAAGGAAAGTTTTACAAAGCAGCCGTGAGACCTGCTATGCTCTATGGATCTGAATGTTGGCCTGTGAACTATAAACATGTGCAGAGAATGGCTGTAACAGAAATGAAAATGCTAAGGTGGATGTGTGAACACACACGTAAAGATCGGATTCAGAATGATGCAATCAGAAAGAAAGTTGGTGTTGCTCCGATCGAGGATAAGATGCGAGAAAACCGTTTAAGATGGTTTGGTCATTTGCAAAGAAGATCAACTGATGCACCAGTTAGGAGATGCGAGTGTTGGGATGTTGAGCTGGCTAAGAGAGGGCGGGGACAACCCAAGAAGTGTTGGAAAGAGACCATACGAAGGGATCTTTGTTTTGTGGATAATAAGCCCGGGATTGACCCAAGATAGATCTGAATGGAGGCGAAGAATCCATGTAGTCGACCCTACTTAATTGTGGGAAAAGGCTTTGTTGTTGTTGTTATTGTCGCTCAACTTCCAGAGTACTCACAGTTAAGCTGGAGACACTTTGGAAGATGTGGGTTTAAGCGTAGAGAATCAGAAGCTGGTAGATGCCGCTTGTGGGGGGAGCCACTTCAACAAGGACGAGGATTCCTTTATCAAATTTTTGAGGAGATGGCAGAGAGTTCAACAACTCTTTATTCTTTTCGTGCTTTTCTGAAGCACCCTGTCACCTCCCTTGCAGTACCCCACAAGGCTGTCAATATGACGGCATCACATGATGTGGATAGGGTGGACAATCTGACCTGACCATCATTTGAAACCACCTATCCAAAGTTGACATTATTTAAACGATCTAAGGAGCTTGAGAAGCTTCAAGTGATCGAACAGAGGACGAAGAACCTGGATAAGCTGGATGAGATAACAAAGCACTTGGAGCTTCTTGTGAGTGCGATCAGTGCAGCTCACAGTACGAGGATAAGTAGGAGATGGAGTGATGACAATGATTTATGATTGAGAGAATGGAGCAGAATCTTGCTGGGTGCCACACGTCATTCCTACCAAGGGGGGGATATCTTGGTTTTATCAATCTAATGGATTGGATAAGATTAAAAAAATTTCTAATCGGCTAAGTTAAGGATTGGATCGGATCGTTCCAATCCATTAATAAGTAAATATATCTCTATATAGCAATCCATTTGCTGCCATTTTATGCATTGTATACAACAATGAATATATAGCATATTTTATATTTAATTCTATTGAAAATCCTTTATTCTTTCTAAATCCCTAAACCATCCTAGGAAGCTTTCGGGGCCATCAGGAGCGAAGGTGGCCGGAGCTCGGAGAAATAGATGATTGCGCGCACGCCAGGCCGAGTTCTTGACTGTTCTTGGAGGTGACCTCAAAGCCGTTGGATCATAGCGCAACTCCAGTTTATTTTGTGGTCGTCGGATCATTAGTGAAGTGTTGTTCGCCCGGTCGTCCGATTGCATTAAGTGGCGCCATATGGCTCTCTGCACGCCGTTGGATGGCGCACTTTAATGGGTATATTTCACTTTTTCCCCGCCAACTTTTTGTATCAATATTAAGTCCTGTAAATATCAAGTAACGTTTAAATATTTCTGTATAATGTGTACAAGGACCTTCGAACTTCCTTCTATTTGTAACTAGGTCCTCTGTTAGGTCACCTCACGTGCCCGTGCGCGTGAGGGCCTGGGTATTTTGCATCCATACCCCTTCGAGTATGGATATTTCTGTGTAGTACTAGAATTTGTATAAATAGTGTTAAATTTCTGGATATTTTGCATGTAATTACATAATCTTTATTTTAATTGCATTTATTTATACCATTGCCAATCACATATTAAGTGCGAATTGAATTGGTTAAATTTCTTCGATGCCCCTAGATTATGCTTAACATGTTATCAAATGCACTTATACTTTGCTTAAATTGCAAATAGGTCCCTACCATCTCTTTAATTCTATTTTGTGTATATTTATTATTAAAAATAGCATTTTATACCTAAAAATTGTATGAAAATTACCTTAGGTGTTTGCTAGCTATATTTATCACATATATTTTTCGCATGGTATTTTAATTTAATTTTCTATTTATTAAAAATACAAAAAACCTTTTTATTCCATGTCTAAATATTTAAACCCCAAAAAAATATCAAAACATTTTTTAAAATTCCAAAAATATTAGAGTTACTATATTATTGTATATTCTACCTTCAGACTAAAAATCAAAAAAATTATAAAAAAACACTTAAAAATCATAAAACCCTAAAAACAATATAAAAATTAGAAAATTTTCATATAAAATCTAAAAAATGTTTTATGTTCTATATTTTCTTTATTATGTATAGTATTTAATAGAAATAATTTTGGGACTTTTGAACTCATTATCTATTTTTAAGATCCAAAACAATTAGGCTATATTATGCTACTCACTTTTTTGCACTTTTTAATACATTAAAAATACATTAAAATTAGCAAACATCTATAAAAAATACCAAAATAGAGAAAAATATTAAAAATGCAAAAAATACTTTATTTTTTGTTTATTTACTATATTTATACTTATTTAAACTTATAAACACTCTATATATTAGTTATATAGTATATATTATTACTACTGTTATATATAAAGGGAAAAAGGACCATACACCGGCGGGTGCAGGAAATTCCCTACACCCGGCCTAATTTTTCATTATTTTTTGATTTTTTTAAATGAAACCTTGGGGAATTTAGATCACCATGTTGTCATTCCAAATTCAACTTAATTTGACACTTCCATCATCTCCATCAAGACTATCAAATTTTAACGGTCTCAGAATTGCTGAAATCGACCCCTTTTAGATGAACATGTTAGGAATGTTTATTTTACAGGAAATTTGAAACACTTATTCCCCTCAGCATATTAAGTAAATCCCCCCAACTTTTAATTAAAAAAAGTAAAAAAATAATGCGAAAATGGGGTGGGTGTAGGGAGTTTCCTACACCACTGGGTGCAGGCTCCCTGCCCTCATATATATATATATTATATCTCAAAAATAAAAAAGAAACCAAAAATTGCAAAATTTAAAAGAAAATAAAATTTTAAAAATTTAAAAATATATAAAACTATATAAAATGATTAAAAATACATAAAAATTAAATATAATTAAAACCCACAAAAATAGAAAAATATAGAAAAGTACAAAAATAATTATTATTAATTATTAATAATTATTAATAATTATACCTATCCTCTGTTGCTCTCAATGGTTCGACCCCTATTACTTGTCCATTGTACACATTTTATAGGGCATAATAAATTTCACCACATAATTTCTATTGCATATATATTCTATGGGTTGATTGTTGACTTATTCGAATTGATTGGGTACCGAGAGCCGAGAGAGGGCTGATGCAGCGATTGTCGGATCTGACTTATCGGACAGTGCAAGCTCCTCCAAGATCGAACGTTAAGTTCCCCGATCTTTATGGATGATCACTGCATCATTCACGCTTAGCAAGAACAATCTAAAGGTGATCCTATATGTAGTGAAAACCTCCTTTGGGAGCCCACAACTTGAATGAAGAAGCATGTCTCATATCATCTCCCGACTCCCAAGTAAAATTATTAACTTCGTTTACATATCTTTTCTATAAATACCTCCAGTATGGCAATATTATATACATAATCATCAATATCTTAAGAAGGAATCATGTTAAACTTGAAGCGAGTGTTCCTCAATTATCTTCACAAAAGAAGCTCTATAATTCAAGCTTGACTAGGTATTTCTTAAGTACCATTAACATTTAAATGTTTACCAATCATCATAAATGCGGGCCAGAATATAATATGTAAATGTTAATCACCTTTTCCAACGCTCAACATTAGTTCATATAAAGCAAATCCGCCTCGATGGCAACCAGGCATCCTCGAAGTAAAATGGTCAATGTCACCCTGACAGACAACAATGACAGCAGCAAAAGCAAACTATGATGCAAAGTAGCCTGCAAAGTCTCATTTGTTCAGAAAAGTGACCTACCTTTGAAGCAGCATAAAGCTTGGTGGACTCGTATCCATCTTGTGCATTGGAATATAGTCGCTGAATTTCTTCTGAGTTCAGATGGGATTTCATGTAGAAGAAGGCGGTGGGCCTCACATTAAGCACTCGACGTGAAATACCAATGAAAATAGGGGTTGTCTGCATAAAGCTTACAAGTTAGATATTTAGTGTAGCAATTGGTTTTAATCATCAAAACAAGTTATGCAGCAACTTGCATTAACAGCCCTGTTATAAATCTTAAAATAAAATAATCATGCAAAACATGGCACTGTTTATTGGGTGTCGTACAACCTTACACTAACAGTAAAGTATGCATATCTACTACTTTTAACAGTTGGAAGTTCTATAAAATGACTACCTTAACATTTTTTAAAAAGTTTAACATAAAATTTTTGTTGCTATGCATACATGTCTCCCGAAGGAGAATAACATGAAAAAAGGTACTTTGGCTAGCACTTACAAGAGTAGATGCAGGAACTCCAATTTCTTCAACAACTTCACGAATGATGCCCTCAAACATCTCTTGTGAAATTCTGTCATTTAATTGCTCGTATTCTGACATGATTTCACCAGATTCATGTGCTGATATACCAACTTCAAGTGGCTGTCAGTAATACAAAAACTTCACTGAACATTTCCATAAAATATGTAGGTCAGATGGCCCAATTTACAAAGTATCTTGTTGGGAGTATTTGATGTAAGTGTCACTCATGAGGGAGATGCACATCCAACTGTTTAGTCCCACATCGACCAGTGGTGGGACTCGGAGGCTCTGTAGAGGCTATATAAGGAGCCCCAGACCTCATGTATCCATTGAGAAAAAGTGCAATAAACACACCAGCCATGGCCCAATTTACAAACTATCTTGTTGGGAGTATTTGATGTAAGTGTCACTCATGAGGGAGATGCACATCCAACTGTTTAGTCCCACATCGACCAGTGGTGGGACTCGGAGGCTCTGTAGAGGCTATATAAGGAGCCCCAGACCTCATGTATTCATTGAGAAAAAGTGCAATAAACACACCAGCCCTCTGAGTCATTCTCTCGTGGTTTCATCCCGCTCCTTGCGGAGTAGAGTTCCACGTTAAACCTTTGTGTTCTTTATTGTTCTTTATCTTTTTCCATGTTTTGCTTCCGCTTCCTATTTTCTAATATGGTATCAGAGCGGGTTCGATTCTCGAGGATGTATTTTGTTTGAGGTTTGAGTTTTTTTTATGTTCCTGGAGATTCACTGGTTGAAGATTGTTATCATGTTTCTCTCGAACCCTCCGTTTGGAGTTACAGTTCTTCGATTCTGCCCTCCTGCCCTAGCACCATCTTTCATGTGGCACCGCCCTTCCATCATGGAGGCCCGTGCGAAGCGACCTCCCAGATCTCGCACAAAACAAAAGCGGGGGAGGGGCGAAGCCCTGATCTCAACCACCTCCAGGCGGAGGAACATCAACCACCTCCGCAAGCGCGCACCAGCAGAAACGCGTCCTCCAGGCGTCGCCAGGCACTCCGCTGCTGCTCCAACACATTCCACGCCACCAAATCGAGATGACCATGAACTCCAGGCAGCACAGCCCCTTTCCGGTGACCCTATGCCAGATCAACAACAGGTCGGCAGCCCCCTTCCTCCCACCAGCCGGCAGGCGCGTGATTCGTCCAGGCGTGCGTGAATCCAACCGCACAATCGCTCCAGGCAAAACCTCCATCATCTCCGCACTCCTAGGTTGGCGATCTCCATGTTCGCCCTCCTCCATCTCTTGGTGGCGAAGGCCATTTCTCTCAAGCGAAGCAGAGACCTCCATCGGCGGCGCGCAGACAACCAATCGCGCAGGCGCTCAACCTCGCGACTACAGGCGACACCCCTCAAGCTCCCCGATGCAAGCGCATCTCCAGGCTCTTCTCAAACGCGCGAACTCCCCCTTTGGCGGCGCTCCAGGCCGCATCGCGGCATCGGCAAAGGACTGCAGGCGGCGCCGCTATCTAACCGCACACACCCAGGCTCCCATCGCGCGGGAGAGATTCTTCTACACACGACCCCAACAGAGACTTTCTTTCCCCAAGCGGCGGAGGGAACCAGAGAGGGTTCCCCGATGGGAACCCTAGATGCGATTGGAAAAAGGGGCCCATGGGCCTCTTATTTAATTTTTTTGTTGTGTTGCTTCGTTGGGTCGCACAAAAGGAGGGGTCAGTTGTATTAAAAAAAGCAGAAATATAAGAGCCCGACGTCAGCTTAGAAAAAGGGGAAGAGCGGTCTCGCGTAAAAAAAATCCGAAGGCACGTACAAATTAAAAAGTCATATGCTAAAGTAAAAAAATTGAGATGGAAAGCCGAAAAAAAGGGGATACGATTTTAAAAAAACATTGAAAAAAATATAAAAAATGAAAAGCCGTTATAAAAAAAAGGAATGATGCACGACTTATGTTTTGTTACTCCCATTTTTTCTTTTCTCCTCCCTACATTGTCAATGTTTTTCTATTTTACAACATGATGTGGAAATTGATGGAGATGTTACTAACAGAATAAATGCAGGCTGGCTAAAGTGGAGAGGAGCCTCTGTTGTTCTCTGTGATAATAAAATTCCTTTAAAAATTAAAGGAAAGTTTTACAAAGCAGCCGTCAGACCTGCTATGCACTATGGATCTGAATGTTGGCCTGTGAACCATAGACATGTGCAGAGAATGGCCGTAGCAGAAATGAAAATGCTAAGGTGGATATGTGTGGACACACACGTAAAGATCGGATTCGGAATGATGCAATCAGAAAGAAAGTTGGTGTTGCTCCGATCGAGGATAAGATGCGAGAAAACTGCTTAAGATGGTTTGGTCATTTGCAAAGAAGATCGGTTGATGCACCAGTTAGGAGATGCGAGCGTTGGGATGTTGAGCCGGCTAAGAGAGGGCGGGGACGGCCCAAGAAGTGTTGGAAAGAGACCATACGAAGGGATCTTTGTTTTGTGGATATAAGCTCGGGATTGATCCAAGATAGATATGAATGGAGGCGAAGAATCCATGTAGCCGACCCTAATTAATTGTGGGAAAAGGCTTTGTTGTTGTTGTTGTACATTGTCGATGTCAGTGTTTCCGACAAGTATGGGAGAAAGGGGGATCAGAGGCCGGTTTGTCAGATCTTCCAGATTTTCCAGATTCATAGATTCCATGGGCCATTCAGTTTCCAGACTCTACAGTTCATATGATCAGACTCGACATCAGATTCCGAGTCTCAAGTTTCAGACAAGCACGAGTATGCGGTCTTCTTTTCAGATGTGCAGATGTTTTTCGTCTTTTGTAGTGGTCCCCGTCTTTTCTTGTTGTTGTCGGCTAGAGTTTCCATGTGAGCCATAGGGACTCCAGAGCATAGGATCATTCCCTATGCCATGTTGGCAAGGATTTTCATGTGGTATCATAGGTACTCCAGAGTAGTGTACCATTTTCTGAGCCAGATGGGAGAGATCCAGTTCTCCAATGAGGAGACTTCCAGACTCCATTCTTCAACGATCGTGGACTTCGATGAGGATTGCACTTCCATGGCCTTTTCAGTTCGGCCCTTTTCAGAGATGGAGCAGTTGTCCACATGTTGTCGCGGGCCAGAGTACTCCGACGAGGAGACTCATTTTCAGTTGCAGTGCACATGCTCTCCGACGAGGAGATTCAGCAGACTCACACTCCAATCCGTTCGTCCTCCTCACCTACACGGCATGAGAAGCAACGTCCTCGACAGCAGCAGTTGTGCGCGTTGGGTTGATATTGTCCGTAATGTCTTGTAGCGTGAGTTGAGTTTCTTTCTGTTTGTCCAAGCTGAGCATTACATGCTCCAGCCTGAGAGGGAGTGTTGGAATATTTGATGTATGCATCACTCATGAGGGAGATGGGTAAATGGAACCCCCAGGATCCATTTACCCCATCCAGCTGTTTAGTCCCACATCGACCAGTAGTGGGACTTGGAGGCTCTGTTGAGGCTATATAAGGAGCCTCAGACCTCCTGTATCCATTGAGAAAAGTGCAACAAACACACCAGCCATCTGAGGCATTCTCCCGTGGTTTCACCCCGCTCTTTACGGAGCAGGGTTCCTCATTAAACCTTTGTGTTCTTTATTGTTCTTTATCTTTTTCCATGTTTTGATTCCGTTCCTACTTTCTAGCATATCTAGCATTCTAAACAAAATCTCCTTGGGTGCCGAAAGGTCAGGACCACATACAACCAGGACGTAACCAAAAAAGCTTTTCATTATATTGAAAGTGTTGCAACCACCTAAATGAATTTCAGCACTTCCGAGACGTGAAGAATTCATACCAAAAAATGGAAAGAAAAGACAGCTTTTTGAACTCTAAAAAATTAGTAGCACCAATACAAGGTCAATCACTAAAACCTTTGTTGGTGTTACTCAACCTACATGACACGACTTGGTTTGCAGTTCCTGTGTTATTTACCCTCTTCTTTACAATATATGTATATACATCGTCTTCTGCAAAACCATCTCTTTATTCCCACTATTGGGAGTGAATGACTAACCAATTCACCAAATGGATGACTACAAAATTGACAAGAAAGAAACTCAAGCCAAACTATTACAAACCTCAAGCTAGGAAGAGGCCAATAATTACTTTAGCATCCTCCGAAGGTTCATATAGCATGTTCGCCCAGTGGCCCAAGCTCCAATATTTGGAAGGCTTGAAAGCCTGCCTTTGTCATGTGACCAAGTTTAAATTAATATATCTTTAAATTTTCTGTTGATTCCTCAATTGACTTTTTTGCAAGAGCTGCTCGAATGGGGCAGCAGAAGGAAAACAATCGTTCATGTAGAGATATTTGTCTATGTTATTTATTTCCTATTTCCGTACTATTTCTTAATTCCTTATACTCTCATGAATGTCTTATGTAATTTACCCATAGCCTACTCTCCTATATAAGAGGGTCTAGGGTTAATAGAATAAATATCTCTTTTGTTTTTCCCAACTTGGTATCAGAGCGGAGGTCCTAGACCGGAGCTCCGAAACCCTAACCCTAATTCCTTGCCCCTCCCGCTTCTCTCTACCTCGCCGCCGACCTCGACATCCCCCGTTTGGGGATCCGCCGGCCCTGCCAGGCCCCTGCCTGGGCTCCACTGATCCAGCTAGGCCCTTGCCTGCCCCCCCGCCAGGCCCCTGCCTGGGCTCCGCCGACCACTGCATGGGCACCGCCAGGCCCTCCCCCTTCCGCCTAGGCCTCTGCTGGTCCCCGCACGGCAACCGACCCCTGCCTAGCCCCTTGCGGTTGCCTAGCACCACCGCCTAGGTTCCTCAGACACCTTGCCTCCCGCGCCTAGGCACCTTGTGGCAGCTCGGAGGAACCCTAGCGCAGGCTGAACATTCTTGTCGAGGTTCTTTGTCTTCGATGAGATTGGTTGCATGAGTCTACACATGCAACCATATTTCTCTATGTCAGTGTAGACAAGGCAGTATCTAGTCTCTATTCCTAGTCTTCTTGAGCCGTCATATCAGAAAGCAAGGTCGAGGTTCCCTCCATATGCACATTCAGAGGTTCTGCACCTATAGTAAAGATGGATGGGTCAGACTATGAACAGTGGGTTGTGTAGTTCAAGAATACGATGAAGTCTACCGATAAGAAACACATTCTTACTGAGGAAGAACCGGCCGAGAAGACTGGAGCTAACGCCTCATGGGAGGCGGATGATGCATATGCCAAGGTTTGGCTCTCAGAAACATTGGCATTGGAGATTGCCAATGATATTATTGGGAAAAATAAGAGAGTTGTTTATTTCCATACACCCTAGGCTCTCTTATATAGGGGAGTAGCGTAGGAGTAAATTACATCAAGAGTCCATAAGAATATAGAAAGTATGAAACATTACAAATAACATAAATTATATCTCTACATTCCCCCTTAAGATGGAGCATAGATGTCGATCATGCTCAGCTTGGACGAGCACTTCTGGAATGGCCCTCTAAGTAACGCCTTAGTAAAGATATCTGCAATTTGGTCCCCTGAGCTAACATGAGATGTAGAAATAAAACCCTTCTGAATCATATCTCGTATATAGTGACAATCAACCTCAATGTACTTGGTTCGTTCATGAAATGCTGGATTATTGGCAATAAATATAGCAGCTTGATTGTCACATTCTAGAGCCATAGGAAGTGGGACTTCTATATATAGATCTGTAAGAACAGCTTTCACCCACATCATTTCTGTACTAACCTGGGCCATAGCCCTATATTCAGACTGAGCACTGGATCTGGCTACAACAGTTTGCTTCTTGTTTCTCCATGCGACAAGAGAGTTTCCAACATATACAGCAAATACAGTGGTGGACTTCCTATCCTTGGGACATCCTGCGTAGTCTGCATCTGCACACGCTGAGATATCAATCTCCTTGTCTTTCTTGAACAATAGACATGCACCTGGAGATGATTTAAGATACCTGAGTATCATATGTATATCATGCATATGTACCTGACGTGGTTGCTCCATGAACTAGCTCACCCGACTAACAACAAAAGAAATATCGGGTCTGGTAATGGTAACTTAAAGAAGTTTTCCCACCAGTTCTCTGTATCTTCTCCTATCCACCTCATCAGTGTCATCATCGTATAATTTCATGCTCGGATCCATAGGTGTAGTGGCTGGTCGGCATCCAAGCATTCCTGTTTCACTGAGCAGGTCAGTGACATATTTCCTCTGGATCATTACAAGCCCATGTGGATTTCTGGCTAACTCCAGTCGCAGAAAATATCTAAGGACTCCCAGATCCTTGGTGACAAATTCACGACCCAACATTTCTTTCGCGCTCTGAATTCCTTGTCCATTGTCACCTGTAATCAGGTTATCATCTATATACACCATAATTGCAATAATACCTCTGGATGTTTTCTGTATAAACAGGGAATGATCTGCGTTGGAACATTTGTACCCCTGTTTTTCAAACAAGTCTGAGAGCTTCTGGAACCAAACTCTAGGGCTCTGCTTAAGGCCATAGATGGCCTTATGAAATCTATACACCTTAGAATACTCCCCCTCAACAGCAAAACCAGGTGGTTGTTGCATGTAGACTTCCTCCTCATATAAAAATGCATTCTTAACATCTAATTGAAATAATGGCCGATCACGAGTAACCGCAATAGAAAGAAGGATCTGTAAGGTGGAATGGCGAGCAACCGCCGAGAATGTATCAAGATAATCCACCCCATATGTCTATGTAAACCCACGAGCAACCAGGCGTGCCTTGTATCAGTCAATGCTGCCATCTGCATTCTGCTTAACTGTGAAGACCCACTTACAGCTCACTGTAGACACACCGGTAGGTGCAGGGACAAGGCTCCCGGTACCTATTGACTGAAGAGCGGCCATCTCTTCTTCCGTAGCTAAATGCCATCTATTGTCCTTCAATGCATCTTGGTAATTCCGTGGAATATCCACAGCAGATAGTGCAATGGCAAAGCTTGGAGAGAGAGGTGGCGTGCACTGGGCGCGAGGCACGCACAACACACGAGGCACGGGGTAAAGGGGTAGCGCGTGGGGCCGAGACACGGCGCACGGAGGGCTGAGGGGTGCACGGAGAGGCACGCGGAGGGCCGAGAGGCACCGGAGGGGCGCACGACGCACGGAGAGGCGTGCGGGGCCGAGGGGCAGCGTAGGGTCGATGGCTGAGGGGCAGCACGCAGAAGGGCTTGGAGGTGGGGGCTAGGGTTAGGGTTTGGTTCGAGAACTCCGATCTAGGACCGTCGCTCTGATACCATGTTGGTAAAAATAAGAGAGTTGTTTATTCCATACACCCTAGGCTCTTTTATATAGGAGAGTAGCCTATGCGTAAATTACATCAAGAGTCCATAAGAATATAGAAAGTATGAAACATTACAAATAACATAAATTAT
This sequence comes from Ottelia alismoides, assembly GCA_037367405.1. Classification (NCBI taxonomy): domain Eukaryota; kingdom Viridiplantae; phylum Streptophyta; class Magnoliopsida; order Alismatales; family Hydrocharitaceae; genus Ottelia; species Ottelia alismoides. The sequence goes on from JAZKJV010001375.1 coordinate 276,068, forward strand.
ATCTCTACAGATATACTTCATCAACCCACCACCAAGGCGATGTGGAATATTCTTGCTGCCACCTATTCACAGGCGAAGAATGAGACGGAGATTCTACAACTCCAGCATGATATATTTACGATCAAGCAGAATGGACGTCCTCTTCACTCGCTATATACATCCTTACATGGGATGTTTGAGAAGCTCTACAACTTCATGCCTCTGACATCCACTCCTGAGCAACAGAAGACTTATCGGAATGCCACCATGGTTGGTGTGTTTCTGGCAGCCCTTGATCCTGAGTATGAGGTTGTCCGTTCTCAGATCTTGGCAGACTCTACCATTCCTCCAATGGAGGAAGCCTTTCGTAGGCTCAGTCGGATCATTGTTCCATCTTCTACTGTCAGCCAGACCTCTTCAGCGATGGCTGCCTCTCGAGGCCGGGGAGGTTCTTCTCAGTTTCGCGGTTGCGGACCTAGGGGCAGAGGAGAGGTCGTGTTCGTCAGTCATGTACTTTCTGTCATCGTTATGGACATACAGAGGATACATGCTACTCCAAGCATGGATTCCATGCCTCTGCTTGAGTAGCTGAACAGATTGAGCCCCCAACAACTTCTTCCTTGGATCAACTCTTTGAGGATTTTGTAGCACGATTGAGAGGCAGTATACCTCCTTCCGGTTCTGTGACATCTTTGTCGGCCCCTGGGAGTCATTCAGATGTAGTTGCTTCAGCATCCTCCAGTACCTCAGGTAGTACTTATGCACTCACCATCAGTAGTAGACCTGGCACTATAGAATAGATTATAGACTCCAGTGCCACACATCATTTGTGTGGAGACAGGGGTCAACTTACAGCCTACAGACAGGTTCTTCCAGGACGAACTGTGGTTATTGCAGATGGGACCCATTCCCCAATTACTGGACAAGGGGAGATTAGTTTGACACCCTCTATGCATCTACAGAATGTGATACATGCACCTGACTACTCTATGAATCTGTTGTATATTAGTCAGATTACGAAGGATTTATATTGTCGAGCCATTTTTGACCTATCTTCTCTTGTTTTTCAGGACATCCTTATAGGCAAGATAATTGGGTGTGGCCATGAGCAGGGCGGTCTCTATCGTTTAGTTCGAACTCCCTATGCTGGAATCCCCTCCCTATCTGCCGGACCTGTCTCACCATTTTGTGGCACATGTGCTTTGATCATCTCCCACTCCAAAAACTGTGTCGTGTTCTGCCTCAGCTCTCACCTCACACGTCCGTCCAATGTGAGGCATGTCAGTTAGGAAAGCATCATCGCTCTGCCTTTCCCAGTCGTCAGAGTCGGAGTAGCAGCTCCATTTTTAAGTTGTTTTATATAGATATTTGGGGTCTCATTTGTGTTCCTGATCACCAGGGGCACAGGTTTTATCTAGTCATTGTTGATTATTTCTCTCGTCTGTCTTGGGTCTTTTTATTAAAGAATAAATCTGAAGCTGGAGATGTTATCAAAAATTTTTTAACCGAAGTATAAAATGTCTTTTCTGCTTCTGTGAAAATTGTGAGAATTGATAATGCATTGGAATTTTGTACTAATCATCTCTCTAATTATTTTTCATCAAAGGGAATTATTCATCAAACATCATGTGCCTACACTTCCCAACAAAATGGTATTGCAAAAAGAAAGCAATGTCATTTGCTTGATGTTACTAGGACACTTCTCATTCAGAGTCATGCTCCTCATTCCTTTTGGGGCGATGCTATTCTAACGGCATATTATCTTATTAATCGCATGTCCTCGTCAGTCTTGGATGAGAAAATTCCTTTCTCTCTTGCCTTTCCTGATAAGGACTTGTTCTCACTCACTCCTCGTGTGTTTGGCTCAGTCGCCTTCGTCCACTAATTATCTCCATGTATTGATAAGCTCTCTCCTAGGGCTGTCAAGTGTGTCTTTGTTAGGTACTCCAAGACACAGAAAGGATACATGCGTTATGATCCAATGTGCAGGAAGTATTACGTTAGTGTCGATGTCACCTTTTTCGAATCCGTTATGTATTTTTCTCCTACAGCTGATCAGTTGATGTCTTCAGATACTGATGATAACATATATATGCCACCACCACCACCATTATCTCCCACACCACCACCACCTCCTTCACTACCACCATCACCACTTCCTAAGCCACCCCCACTTACTACAACGGTTCCAGTTCCACCATTGCCTCATCACTATACTCGTCGGCCTGCTTATGCTCATGGTCATCGCTCATCATCTAGCATGCATGAGGTATGTTCTAATAACACAATTTCTAATGATGGGTCTAAAGGTTTACCTGAGCAGGATTCGTTCCAAGGGACAGATGTAGAGGCTGCAGATTTGGACCTACCTATTACGCTTCGAAAGCAGAAGCGTAGTTGTGCGACATATCCCTCTCCTTTGATCGATTGACTGGAGATTTCAGGAATTTTGCAGTTGCATTATCAGTCGTGGCCATTCCACGGAATTATCAAGAGGCTCTGAAGGACAATAGATGGCGTTTGGCTATGGAATAAGAGATGGGTGCTCTTCAGTCGAGAGTTACTTGGAGCCTCATCCTAGCTCCTAATGGAGCGTCTCCAGTTAGCTGTAAATGGGTGTTTACAGCTAAGCACAATGCAGATGGTAGCATCGACAGATACAAGGCGCGACTGGTAGCATGAGGGTTTACTCAGACATACGGGGTGGATTATCTTGATACATTATTTCCAATTGCTTGCCATTCCACCTTACGGATTCTTCTTTCTATTGTCGTAATTCGAGATTGGTCATTGTTTCAGTTAGATGTCTAGAATGCATTTCTGTATGGTGATCTTCAAGAGGAAGTCTACATGCAACAACCATCCGGATTTGCTGTTGAGGGGGAGTGTTCACATGTGTATAGACTTCATAAGACGATTTATGGCCTTAAGCAGAGCCCGAGAGCTTGGTTCCAGAAGTTTTCAGACTTGTTTGAGAAACATGGGTACAATCGTTTGAATGCAGATCATTCCCTTTTTATACAGAAAACATCTAGCGGCATGATCGCTATTACGGTGTATGTTGATGATATTCTGATTACAGGAGATGACATACAAGGGATCAAGAGGGCGAAAGAACTTCTGGGTCGTGAATTTGTAACAAAGGATCTTAGAGCTCCTAGATACTTTCTGGGACTGGAGTTTGCCAGAAATCAACAAGGGCTTATGATGACCCAGAGGAAATATGTCACTGATTTGCTAAGTGACACGGGAATGCTTGGATGTCAACCTGTCACCACATCCATGGATCTAAGCATGAAACTATATGATGATGATGCTGATGAGGTTGACAGGAGGAGATACAGAGAGCTGGTAGGAAAGCTCCTTTATGTTACCTTACCAAACCCGGTATTTCTTTTGTTGTTAGTCGAGTGAGCCAGTTCATGGAGCAACCACGTCATGTCCATACAGATGCTATACAGATGATACTCAAGTATCTTAAATTATCTCCAGGTGCAGGTCTACTGTTTAGAAAAGGCAAGAAGATCACCATCTCAGCATGCGTAGATGCATATTATGCAGGGTGTCCAAAGGACAGGAAATCCACCACTGGATTTGTTGTTTATGTTGGCAATTCTCTTGTCTCATGGAAGAGCAAGAACCAAACTATTGTAGCCAGGTCTAGCGATGAGTCTGAATATAGGGCTATGGCCCAGGTTAGTACAGAAATGATGTGGGTTCGTGATGTTCTTACATATCTATATATAGAAGTTCCCATTCCTACGGTACTGGAATGTGACAATCAAACTGTTATATTTATTGCAAATAATCTAGCATTTCACAACCGCACTAAGCACATTGAGGTTTATTGTCACTATATACAAGATATGATACAGAAGGGGTTTATTTCCACATCTCATGTCAGCTCAGAGAATCAGACTGCACATATCTTTACCAAGGCATTACTAAGAGGACATTTTCACAAGTGCTCGTCCAAGCTGAGCATGATCGACATCTATGCTCCATCTTGAGGGGGAGTGTAGAGATATTTGTTTATGTTATTTATTTCCTATTTCCGTACTGTTTCTTAATTCCGTGTACTCTCATGAATGTCTTATGTATATAAGAGAGCCTAGGGCTCATAGAATAAATACTTTTTCATTTTTCCCAACAGTTCACACTCTCCATCTCTATTTCTTTGTAGAAACTTTAAGCACGTGATTTTCTATTCATCTCCATAGAGCTAAAGAAAATCAGGGATGTGCTTTCTTGGGGGAAAAGAAAGGATGTATTACCCATTACTCAGAGTACCCTCCCACAAAAGAAGTGTGGTTCGGTGGTTCAAGCAGAATTGCTATGCTTACACATAAGACTATCCCTCTTCCCAAAAGCTTCGTGGGTTCCCCTTGACACTGACGGAGGATCACCCGTAGGCCATAGGGGGTTTACTGCGCATGGCCCTTGCAGAGGAAAAGCTTGGTACCAGCGAATAGAAGATGCTATGAAGTAATTAATCAGAGGGTGCTTTTTACATAGCCATATAAGTAATTAACCAATAAAACTCAGAGGTATGTGTGAATTTCCCGGTTGTTAAAAGCAAATGTTTAAATCAGTAAAAGATGCATACAAATAACAAATGAAAGCTGACATATACCTCCGAGTGCCCCCCAGGAAAAACAAAGTATCCAGGGAACTCCCCAACATTATGGCTTCTTTGCAACACAAGAATCTTTTGATCTGCACTTTCAACAATTGCTCCATTGCCCAATGGACTTGA